>BQNB010050934.1:0-41265 GCA_026074375.1 Tanacetum coccineum | reverse complement strand
TAATCTTTAATACATTCAAAGTTTCTACTATAGTTGTGTTAGATTTATCTAATATAACTAATCCTTATACAAGCTTAAGGAATTTGATCTATTAAAATGGGACCAACACAATCTGTTAACAGATTATGATTATAAACAATATGTTATAAAAGTTTAAAACATATTATAAACAATCTGTTAAAAGATTATGATTATAAACAATCTGTTATAAAGTATAAAACAGATTATAAACTTGAAAATTGAAGCATATTTATAAGTTATAACAAATTATAGTACCTTCAAGCATAAGGTTAATGGTATGCGTCGCACATGATGTCTAAAAAATCTTTGGTCTCGTCACTTTAAGCAACGCTGCTGCTCCCATGTTATTGGAGGCATTATCCATCACAATTTGAACAACATGTTCGGCCCCAACTTCTTGAATGCAAGCATCCACATACTCATATATGTACTCGCTTGTATGCGCTTCACCCGAACATTCTTTGGAAGATAAAAAAAAACAGTACCCATCCTTGAGTTTACACATAGATTCATAATGCTCCTCCTCTTTCGGTCGAACCAAGCATCCGTCATGATCGAGCATCCTTCATCTTTCCATTCTTTTTTGTTTATTTTCACCAAGATTTTTGTTCTTTCAACCTCTTCCTTTAGAAGTGGGGTGCTCAACTCATATCTAGTAGGAGGTGGAAGCCCGGGTCCAAATTGGCCAACCACTTCCAACAACATTTTAAAGCTATCCTTTTCAAAGGCGTGAAAAGGAATCGCGGACTCATATGCCTACCTAGCAACGTATTTCTTTGTCATCCACATTCTTTCTTTCCGAATAGAATTGCTAAGTTCAACATTTTTACCCTTCACCTTCTTCTTTAAAGACTGCTCGGGGTTTACTGTATTTGCAAAGTTATCCATGGGGCCAAAAACATTTGGTTCCTTCATGCTATGATCATGTACTTCATCGTCCTCAAGACTTTCATTACTATCAAGTCTCACCTCTGATCTTATGGCTTCATCGTGTTGTCTTTTACCTTGCTTTTTCAACTTCCCTTCGTTGATAGTATTCTGACATTTCAACTGATCCTCTTTGGTGGCCTTTGGACATGACGTAGTTTAGCCTGTAATTTGTGCAATATGTTGTTTCAATCTTGTAACCCCCCCCCCCCCCACTGACCAATTTTTCACACAAGGTGCATTTGATTCTATCCGGGACGCTTTTGTCCGGCATAACACCATACTCCCAACCAACATCCTTCGATTTTCTTTTAGTACCGGTAAACGTTGACTCAACGGATGGTATACTAGCTGATCCAGATGCCATCCTAAGGTGTCAAAATGAGAAATGTATTAAAGATTTGAATGAACTCTGAAATTAGACAAGTATTAGTGTATTACATAATTACTCAGAATTAAAGGTGAGACAAATATTAAAGATTTATAACAATTAATTACTGAGAAGTCAAAATTACTCTGATAGGAACCCCTAATTTATATCAATTAATTGAAGATTTACTTAAGTAATTAACAGATATGAACCCCCCAATTTATAACAAACATAATTAAGTAATTAACCCATGCCATATATTGATACATATTTAATTAATTAAAGATTTAAATCAGAAATATCTTACCTGCTTGTGGTGTCGCCGGAGATGGAGTCGCCGGAGGTGGAGTCGCCGGAGGTTGAGCCGCCGGAGGTGGGGAGGTGGGGAGGTGGAGAGGGTGGAAAGGGTGGAAGAGGTGAATTATTGAATGTGAGTTACAGATCTATAACCCTAAATAAAAACGTTTTTTTATTAACTTTGACCGAATTTGACCGAATTTGACCGACTTTGACCGACTTTGACTTGACACACGTTTTTGACCAAAATCCGATTTTTTGGATGACCGATTTAGGGATAAAACGTAAAGGCTGACCGCCCGCTTTAAGCGAATATCAGTGAATATAACGGCCGCCCGGCGATATTACAAACACTGGTTAATTGGCAAAGAATAACAGATGAAATAGAACGTATTAACGCTGGCGTTCGCATGAACAGTGCTATGTCGCATAACCTATGAATAAAGGGTCGGGTTTCAGATTTTACACGGATGGAAGAATTTTAAAAATGATTAGAGTTTGGAAAGTAGTTGTGCGTTTATTACAAAGTAGGTGTCCGTAATAAAATTGTCGTTGTGGTTAAGTCGTAGTGGTGTTGACTCGAAGAAACGTCGTACGAAGGTTAAATATAATTGTTTAGTGAAAAATGATTAAATAAATAATTTGGGATCTTTAACCCGGTAACCCAAAATTAGGATTTAGATATTATGATTTATATTATTGTTTTTATGTTGAATTTACGGAACATCCCGCGGTAAATCTCCATACTAGTGCTACTATGCTCGTAGCTCGCTGTTACTGTGTATTAAAGAAAATACTTGAATATAAAATGTAAATATGTATTTTAGTTTATTAAACTAATTTAAGTATATATATATCTATGTATTATTTGTAATTAATTATGTTGTAGAAAAGTTGTTTAAATAAGATATTCACAAATATTCTTTTGTATATAGTTTTCACGAAATTCGACTTGACTCCGTCGTAAATATATTGTTGTCCAAATGTCGTTAGACTTTTTTTCTCAAACATCTATCATCACTTTTTCTCACTCACTATATTCCCAACTAAGTTACGATATTAATAATAAACGTTTATACGCTCCATTAAGTAGTGAAAATAACCCGAAACCATAAGAATAGTCTTGAATTATGAATAAGATGATAATAAGCTGAGAATCAGGAAAAATATTTTAGATTATCATTTTCATTGATAATTATGTTTTATGAAATTGATGGTTTCAGGTTTCGGTTTCGTAAGGGTTTATTGGATGGTTTCGTAAATCTTAATGGGCCAGTCACAAATGGTTTCGTAAATGTTATTGGGCCAAAGCTGATAGGTTTCATAAATGACATATTGGGCCAATAAATGGGCTTCATAAGACAAAATTGGGCTTTTCAGTTTGGGTTTCGGAACATAACTTTAATGGGCTATTTTTTTTACGAATACTCAAGTGGGCTTAATTGCTAAACAAAATGGCATTATACAAAAACCAATGATGAATTTCGTTATAAAATCATATTTCTATATTGATAAATGGGCCAAACGGTGAAGATTGTGTGCGGTTATGATCGTTTCTTGAATTTAACAAGATGAGGATTGAGCAATCTACTGAACATCCAAATATCGTATATAAGAATATGTTTTGCGTAGGTAAATTTTTCATTCAGTGACCAATGGTTCAAATGATTTGAGAAAAATAAATGAATAAACATTATGATTCAACTGTCTGTGATCATGGATTCTCATGTCTCAACAAAGGCAAATTTCAGGGTTTTGAAAAGAATGTTTCAAAAACCGTTCAAAGTGGTTTATGACTATCATTTGTACATAATTGGGTAAATGGTCTAAGTCACGTCCGGTTTTGGCCGTTTTCTGCACTGAACAGAATGAGGAGTGAGTGGCTTAGTGACCATCCAATAGTTGTTACATTAGTTTGGTTGTAAGATCATAGTTTTCAAACATCTTTGGAAAACTTGTGATTTTGGAAATGTTATCTGAATTTATATCAAAAAGTTGTATCTTTGTGTCAGAAAGTGGTACTCTTTTACTGAATTTTTTTTATGAGAATATAAAGTTATACTCTTGGATTTCTTAAAGATCAATGGTTGTCAGTACTTGTAATTTTGCCAAATTGGTATCTTCAAAATCTGAGTATATCTTTATTATGTTGAAAGAATATCATTTCACAAATGTTTTTTTGGTGATGAAACTCAAATAGAAAGAGAGATAAAATCTATACGCGAAAAATCAAATCTAAGTATGCTCGAAAAATAAATGCTAAAGCATACAAAATGAGATTAAAAGAATAAGTCGAATAAAGCGTATGACATGTGCACGAAAAAGCAAGAAATGGCACATGAGAAAGAAAATGATTGCCAGAGCATATAAACCAGACAGAGTGGAAAGAAATAAAAATGTTATATAAATGTGTATCCTACAAACTTTATCTCATTTCACTAATCACTTCATGTCATCATACAGTATTCCATATGGCTCAACAAATCATTCCAGCTGCTTAACTCGTCCCTAAATATCAAAGCATTGGGAGATGTAACAACTATGCTATGCTTCAAAGTATCCCATGCTCACCAGAATGCAAGATTATGGGACAAATTTTACTTGATCATCCATTGAGCTATGCTCTCACTGCTACTACTGATGTTCCAGTTGTGTATCTACAACAATTCTGGAAGACAGTTAGCAAAGTGCTTGACACTAAAGACACAATCAAGTTCAAGCTAGATAGCCAAGAGACAACTTACACCGTGGATATGTTTCATAATACTCTTCATCTGCCAGTGAAAACTCTAGACAATCCCTTTGTCGCACCAGTCAACATCGAGATTATTGAATCATTCATGCAGAGATTTGGCTATCAAGGTGTTGTTAATAAAGTAAGTGCCTTCTATACGAAGTTTCTTGCTCAACCGTGGCAGACCATGTTCAAGGTGTTCAACCGTTGCTTGACTACTCGATCATTTTGGCATGATCAAAAAAAGATCAACATTCTTCAGTTATTTCATGTTGTGGTCAGCCGCGTAAATGTTGACTATGCTGCTCTTCTCTGGTGGGATTTCATTAACTGTGTATTTCAGAAGAAGGATGTCATCCAGTACCCTCGCTTAACCAAGCTTTTAATTGCTGATTTGAAGAAGAAATTTCGATCCATTCCTTAGAGAATTGACGAGGATTATCATTCCATCAAGGATGATATTCCGTTGGTGAGTGTGTATACTAAAGGGAATGTGCAAGTTCGAGGGATGCTGATTCTGGATGCATTCTTAACTAAGGAGATTCGTGCTACTGATGACTACACAGAGTATGAGATGGTGTTTGTGAAAGTACATGTTCTAATGAATCAACCACAATCGGTTGTTTCTACCTAAGGAACACATAGGTCTACACCTAGAGCCTATAGGACACCTACCCTTACTGATGCTAGTCTTTAGGGGAAGAAGAGGAAGCAAAGTGCTGAAGAAACAAGTACACCAAGAAAATCGCTCAAAGTAACCATCAAACAAAAACAGGTGGTCGAAGGTGAAAAGGATAAATAATCATATGGAGACTCTAGAACATGTTGTTGATGATGATGAAAATGAGGAAGAGAAGAAATATGAGGAGAAAGATGAGAAGAAAGATGATGAGATGGGTAGTTTAGAGAATAGGACTGAGAAGATGCAGACACCAATTCCCATAACACCTAGATCCCCTAGGATAAACTTATATTCGGATAAAAATATTGTTCAGGAATTGACGTATACTGTATCACTCTCAACTGCCACTACATCTAAAGATCCACACAAGAAAAGACGTATTTCCAGCAAGTACAATCATCTTTCTGGAGCGCTTTGCAGGATGTGCAGGCATCAAGGATATATGATCAAGAACATGGAATGAAAATGTGTGACAACTGGCGAATTTTAGAAAGTTCATGGAAAAGTTGATCAAGTTCTTCATGAAATTGTACCTCAACTTGCTGAATGAGCCACCAATGATTTGATTGAAGGAAAATTGAAAAGAGTTGTGGTCGTCACTGTTATTCAAAAGCGAGATGCTTTTCAGTCTGAAGTAGCTACTCTTATTTCCAAAGAATTCGATGTACAAGCACCCAAGATCATAGAAGAACTTTTCAAGAATTATGTATAAAATAATGTTATTCAAGTTCATCCTACGATAATTACTTCAACCTATACATCTTCATCAGCTGATCTTCAACAACAATTGTATTTAAAGATAAAGTCCAATCTTCAAGATCAGGCTAATGATCCAGTATTGTGGGATGTACTAAAGTGTAAGTTTGAAAAGTCTTCCACCTTTAATACTTCTTGCAGGGTTGATGATTTTAACTCACAATGTCATGATGACCATCAAGAAGATGATGCTCCTCCTGAACGGGAGAAAAGAGTGAAAAGATACAAGACTTCTAAAAGTTTAAAGTATGTAAGGGGTTCTTTGTCAAAACAATCAACCAAAGAATCCACATCTTATGTAACCAAGAAACAACATCAACAACAAGAATGGGATGCATGGGAAGAGGAAATAGTAATTGATGAAGATGAGGTGATTCCTAAAGATAAAACACCTAAGCTGATCATGGAATTTCAAAAATCTTGATAATCATGTTCCAACTATCATTGATCATACAAGAATGGAGGCTATACTGAATGATATGCTGAGTAATCAGTTTAAAAATGCTAAAGAGTACGCCTACCATTTGGAACAAGCAACAATTTTTATGGAAAATCAGATAGTTTGGGAAAGCAGCCAAGAGGACATAAAATGACCAATACCAAAAGCTCAACCTCAAAGGAATCCAAATGAACCTCCAAGGTATTTATATAACAAAGATTTTTCTTCTTGAAGAATGGAAATACTGAGGAGAAGAAGTATATTCTTTCACTCCACAATATACACGAAGAACCATTTCCAAAAGTTCATTTGGAAGAAAAGATAAATTGTTAGGTTCGTAAAGAATTCAAGAATTTTAATGAAGATGCACGGTTGCTAATTTAACATTGGAAAGATTCATGGCATGAGAGAGTGTACAAGCAAAATCAAAGAAAAGTTAGAGACAATCCAGAAGATTATTTCTCCAATCACAGGATTATAGAAGTTGTCAGAATTACTACTGATCAACTATATGGTTTGGACTTCATGGAATAAATAATTATGATAAGAGAAAATGATAAGCCACATAGTTTTTCTGAAGCTGACTTTAAGTACCTAAACAAAAATGATATTGAAGACTTGTATTATCTCTTCCGGAACAAGAAGGTCAATTATCGTGAAACCAATTTGATGAATTCATTAATAACGTTCATCAGAAGTCGTGTGATCTGGGAGAGAGTTCATGATTTTTAGTTGGGAATTGAGAATTACCAGATCAGGGTAAACTTAACCGCACCAACATTAACATTCCCTAGTATTGAAGCACATAAACTGTACTCAGCAGTAGACAAGCCAAATACAGGTTTGATATACTTAAACAGCAAAGATGAGAAATGGGTTATGTTTTTGGTAGAGATTGTTAAGTTCTATGATGCTACGTTAGAAAGAGTCTTTAATGAAGTAAAGCTAAGGATCTTTTAAAATCAGTTCTGGAAGAAACCACCTCGGCTAGGTGAATTAGATCTTGACATAATGAAAGTGTTCAAAAGAGAAATATCTAAGCGTCTAAGTCACCGACAGCAAATGAGAAGGTAGGAATCATTTGTAAATGGAAGACCAATTTTGTCGATGATGAAGCGTCTGTAATAATCAACCCTTAGGGGGAGATTGTTAGGTTTAATAAAAGTGTTTGTTATTAAATGAATTGGTCTTTGTATAGTTTATAGTTTTATTGGTAATTATATTGTAATAAAGTCTATCTTGGTCAAAGTTAAGTAAAAGTTGACCAAGGTTTGACTAAAGTTAGGAAAATAGAATAGGGTTAGAAATAGGTATAAATACCCATATAGGGGGGTATTTATACAAGTCTCTTTCATTTGTAACTCACTTCTCCCTCCCATTTCTATTTTCTATTTTGGAATGAAAACTTTGAAAATGATGAAAAATACTCTCCAGCTCCTCTCCTCTAATTCTATAACTTTTGTATGATACTATAGTGCAAACATGACATATAACAAGACCGTATTCACCCCTTCTACGCTTCTACAAGTATGATATGTATTTGTGGAATTTTGAATTTGTGTTTGTGTTTGTTTAAGCTTCTTGTCATGTTTAGGTGTTTCATATTTTAAAGCTTAACACATGGGTATAAATTCTGATTTTATAAGCTGTGTATAAGGTAAGTTAAAAACTGTTGATTTCTTAATTGTGGCGTGATTTTATAGGCTGTGAATCTATTTGTTTTTTATTGCTGCTATGTTTTGGTGTTTCATATTTTAAAGCTTGATATATGGGTATAACTTCTGTATTTATATATGTCGTACATAATTACTGCCGCAGTTATTATTCATACTATTTGAGTTTAGTTGGTCATTGTTTTACCTTATTGTTATTGCCATCGCTTTAGATTTTTTGCGCGTCGGTTTATGACCATATAGTTTAATATTTGTTTCATTAGTTCTTTTGCTATGTATGGCTTTCATGATAACTGCTTGGATTTGATGACTTTGTCATCCGGTTGCATCTGCGTTTTATAGTTGCTGCAATGTTTGATCGACAGTAGGCGTATCATGTTTACCTTTAGTAAGGCATTGTTCATCTTTCTATTTTGGATTTTTTTTAACAGTCACATGATGCGTATAAGATATGTTTATGGTTGCTAAGTTGATAAGTGCCATTGATTAAACTACGAAACTGATTTTGCGATTTAAAAATTGTGTTTTTTAATAAGGCCAGTATATGTTATGCTTATAGTTGTTACGTTTGTAAGTTATGTTAATTATAATTATAAAAGGAAATCTATAAGGTGGCTTTTAAGAGAAATATGGAAGTCTTATTGTCATTTAATTGCACAGTGCCTTTGGAACTGCTTTCGGACTTTATTAATGGCATGTTGATGTTTTAAGTATGCATGATTTGGGATAGAGTGAATTGGCATGATTTGGGAGAGAGTGAATTGGCTGTGATGTTTTGGATTTGCTTCTATGTTTTATTGGTCCATCATATTTTACTATTTTGCTTGTTCTTGGTTGCTTATGCAACTATGTAGTGTTGCCTGTATGAAAAAGTTGCCACGGTTATTAACGAATTGTTCTATTTTTAATTTTTGAAATACAGTATATATCGGCTGGAAATCATAATGTTGGACTGAGGAGCGTGGAAGAAATCGATATAAAGGTCATGCCTCATGCTTGGATGATAACTTTGAATTCGTTGCCTGAGTGGACGGGTTTCTATCAAGTTATAGTTGATGTTTGTCTCCAATAAGTCCGTGGTGCCTTGCCTCTCATAAATTCTCCTCACTGTCTTTAGTGATTGTATCCAATGATGTGTGTTCAGATTAATAAGTATGTTGTTAATTTAAATATGGAGTTGAATTTTTAGACTAATTTTCCAAAATACCAATGGTTCAATTATTGATCGGAAATTAGTTTTTATATTTAGGTTGTCCAAGATGATGAGTAAATATTTGATGTTTTATTATTTATGTCAAGTTTCCTTAAATGTCTTGAATTGATTGCACTAATGTTCATTATTGTTGTTTGATTTCATAATTACAAGACTTTTGGCTATTGCCTTTGCATCTCTCCTTGACCGTACAACGCTAAATTAGAAATGGGTATGAGGAAGAGGATGACATTTATGTGAGAGCATATAGAGACATAATGGATAAGAAGAAGATTGGTGGTCTCATTCATTTTAAGGACAAAAGTGTTCATGATTGTCACAATATGTTGGTGAACCATTAATCCATAAAGATGAATCAGGTTGGACAAGGGTTAATGTATTATGGAAATGTTGTGTTGGTGGTTTAACGTCCATGAATTGTGAGTGAAATGTTAGTTTGGGAGGTTGTAACGATAACTCGGTGGATGATTCAAATATTAGGAGGTGATAGTGTGAGATATAGATATGAGATGGCTTTTAGCTTCGGATCATTTGCCCCTATATGATCTTAAAGCTTGCTTACTTACGAAGGATATGTCATTTTGTTTAGGGTTGGTACATTTTCGGTAAAACACTCCGCAGTTAATGTTGTGACCGCAGATTCAAAATCTAAATTGGAACTATAAAAAAGTTTGTAATCTCAAGCAATTGATTTAATTCAGGTAAGTTTTGAAGCCATGAAATTCTCGCATCGACAACTCTCAGCTTATCAACGGGCATCCCGAGCGCACTCGCAAAATTTTATGCTAATGTACAAGGTTTATTATTTAACGCTTCCTTTAAGCAAAATATTGTAACAACTAAACTTTTAACTTTCGAGGACTCGAGTTAGTTTCATTTTTTATTTCTCTTTTTCTTATGGTTATTATTTGGAACCCTTCTATCAGAAAATCATATGGGGGCGAAATATAAATTTATCTTTTTATGGTGTCGATCGGTTTCTTTAACTTTCATGATATGTCTTGCATGTGATTTTAGGGTTTAGTTTGATATGAATATTGCTTCTTGTTTTGTTGTTTGGGTTTAATGGTGCATAATGTTCATCACCAGCCAACTCGTGTGCTACATCAATCTATCAGATATTAGGCTCTGCAGCAACGTGCAGCCGCCTAATACCTCGTTAGTATCATTACTGGCTAATCTAATCTTGTAATAGTTACACCTTAATTACTTAACTTTGTAACATAAGCCCAAGGCCCGTAGGCATTAGCTAGAACTTATATATTCACCCTTCCCAACATGTGGGAGGGTGTGGTTCTCATTTAATTAATACTAGAACTTTCATTTTCTCTTTAACTCTTTGTTTAGCTTTCTCTCTTTAGAACTTCCTTGAACTATTGTGACCTATAAACATAGAACTCTGAATTTAACGAACATAGACTTCAAGAAATAAACCCAACTAACATCCGTTATGTATCATGGTGGCGTGACTTTCAAGATGACGGGTGGTGGTGGCGACAGGAGGTAATGGCGAGTGGTGGTTGGGATTATTGTTGGGAATGGTTTTGGTCCATATCTTTGATGTGGTGATTGACAAGTTCTTCAATTCTTTAGGTATGAAGGAGGATGAAAGAGAGAAAATGACAAAATTAAATAATTATTTATTGTTTAAAGAAAATTATAAAAAAGTAAAATAACATAAAGTAACTCCTAATACAATCTTTTACGGGTTATGAGTCCCACTACCGTCTTTCACAGTGTATGGGGGAGGTTGAGATGTAGACACCCTTACCCCTACCTAAGGTAGAGAGGCTGCTTCCGGTTATACCAAAAGGTAGAAAATTACCTTCGGCCTTTCAAATTATGAATTTGATTTTTGCTTTAAGATACATAAGAAATGAAAAAGATACCCTTACACATGCATGTCATTTGAACAAATTCACGGTCATACCACATAGTTAGTGGTCAAGGTACTAAATTCGTTATACCCGAAAAACCATAAGAACTATATTGATGTTTAACTTAAAAAAAGTAAGTAAAAGATTCTTATATCATATATATATATATATATATATATATATATATATATATATGTGTATATATATATATATATATATATATATATATATATATATATATATATATATATATATAGAATATAAAAAAATATATGATGTATATAATAAAATATATGTATAATATAGTATATATGTTTGTATATAAATATATAATGTATATATGCCATAATATATATACTTACATACATACATACATATAGATATATATATATATATATATATATATATATATATATATATATATATATATATATATCTATATATATATATATATATATATATATATATATATATATATATATAAAGATCAAATAAAAAGACAAATATTCGTGAGAAAGATAAAAAGATTTATTTTTTAAAAAAAGTTCTCAAAAAATTCTGAAAAAATTCCACAAGATCGTGTATGTTGGTGCATGAAAAATGTTAGGATTATGAAAAAGACTCGGTCACCCCCGTGTATTGTTTAGTATAGCAAAGCTCATAGTTAGAAAGTAAGCGTATGACTTTCGGTATTGGGCCGGGTCTTTTACCTAAGTGTTAAGCCCATACCCAAGCCCATAGAGCTCACAAACACATGTATATAAACCCCTTTCCAGCCATGGGAAGGGGTTGGTTGTTCATTTTATCACAAAGCTTCCATTTGCATTTTCTCTCACTAGAAATACTTCACTTTCTCTCTCTAGATAATTTGCCAACCCAATCATCCATGCTTGTGTTATGATATCATGTATACTACAATTGGTATCAGAGCCCATGGGATGATTAGCTAGATTATGTGTGCGTTTCCTTGGTTAGTTTAGATCAAAAGTTTGGTTTTTGAAGGTTTATGGTCTTATTCTTGACACTCTTTGATTCTCATGTTTGTGATGTTAAAGTTAGTGTTTTTATAGTTGTTATAACCTTCTAGGACCAAGTTGTGCAAAAGAAACCAAGTGAAAACGTTCAAAAGGGTGATTTTTAGATGTTTTTAGGTGAAAAAGTTCGTATTTTCTTCGTTGCGTTTTGACCTTCTAAGACATTCTTCGTTGCGTTTTGGTGAAGAAAGTACATTGCATTTTGGTCGTTGCGTTTTGACCTTGAGGTTGCGTTTTGGTGATTGCGTTTTGACTATAGGTTGCGTTTTGAAGACTTTCGTTGCGTTTTGACTAGGAGAGTCTTTGCCCAATTTTTTAATTGGTTGCGTTTTGATCAAATCTCAAGATTCTTCATTGCGTTTTGATCAAATCTCAAGATTCTTCATTGCGTTTTGATCAAATCTCAAGATTCTTCATTGCGTTTTGATCAAATCTCAAGATTCTTCATTGCGTTTTGATCAAATCTCAAGATTCTTCATTGCCTTTTGACAAAACTTCACTGCATTTTGACAAGACGTCACTGCCTTTTGCCTAAGTTTCACTATCGACTTTAAGTTAACTTGTTTCAACCAAACCAAATCACAATCAAACAACATATCACCTAATCCAACAAACAATCATCACTTTTAACATACAATCACTAATCATTGTACCGATCCAACGATTATCATAACACAATCAATCAATCATGTCTAATGCTTCCGATGACATTCAAGAGAGAGAATTGCATCAGTTGCAACAAATGCAACACAAAGCAAAGGAAAGTTGCATGAAATCTTTTCGACTACTTCAATCACATCTCCAGGTTCTTTCATACAATGATTTAAAAATCAATGGATGTTTCGAACGGGCATTTGCGACACTCTTTGGACAAGATGTTCAGACTTTCACAGGCATAATGTTACTAAACTTGGATCAACTAGAAAAGCAACTTGACAAAGATGAATTTCAAGGAGATAGATCTATGGCTGCCTTTTGCGTGATCAACAAACAATTTCAGAAGTTCATCGATTGGCAGTACTTCTTGGATTATGATAGTGAAATGACAGAAGAGTATTTTGCTAAATACACTGGAATCACTGTCAAACAGTTCAGAGACAAGTTAATCCAACACATGGAGAATGTTAAGAAGTCTGTTGCTGAAAGAGCACGTCATCAAAGACAGTATGAAAGAAGGGTGAATAACAGACAGATGCAGACGCAAGAGAGTAAGATTGATACGGGTAGTGCATTAGATGCTGATCCGGGTAAAGCATTGGATGCTAGTTTAGTTGTTACTGAATGCAGTGGGACTAAGTCAGATAAGCATGATACAAGCAGCAGTTCAAGGACTTATCTCACACATGCGGTGGATGCAGATATCAAACCAGTAAATGACCAAGTACCATTTGCTGAGATGCAGACACAAGAGAGTAAGATTGATACGGGTAGTACATTAGATGCTGATCCGGGTAAAGCATTGGATGCTAGTTTAGTTGTTACTGAATGCAGTGGGACTAAGTCAGATAAGCATGATACAAGCAGCAGTTCAAGGACTTATCTCACACATGCGGTGGATGCAGATATCAGACCAGTAAATGACCAAGTGCCATTTGCTGAGGTACAATTGACTGCTCAACATAATGTCCTTGCTAATGAACAACAACATACTGATCAATCTGAACCAAGGTATGACACATATCTGTTGGAAATGGTTGATAGCAATACCACTCCTGATTCAACAAATATGTGTCATAGGGGAGGAGAGATTGACCAGGATGCTGAACAATATCAAGCAAAAAGTCCTTTGCTTAAAGCTGAGCTTGTCAAATCAAAAGAAATGATTGAAAAAGAAACGTATAATGAACTTTCACGCAGGTTTTTATTACTTGAAAAAATATTGTATTTCACTTGAAATTTCAATACAACATAAGGAAGAAAGTTTTCAAAGTAACAAACCATGTAAAACCAGGATGCTCCTGAGTTTTGTGAATTTTTTGAGATAAATAATTTGAAAGCTCAGCTACAGGCCAAAACCACACTAATTTGCAACTTAAAGAATCAAATTAAAAGTGTGAAGGAAGCAAGTAATGAAGCCAAGGTTAAACATGAAATTGATGTTTTGGAAACAATAAACATTGAACTAGAAAGTAGTGTGGCTAAATTACTTGCAGAGAATGAGAAGTTAAATAAGGAAAATGAGCATTTAAAACAGACTTACAAAGAACTTTATGATTCTATCAAAAAGACACGAATTCAGACGAAAGATCATAATGACTCACTGATTGCTCAAGTAAATAGTAAGACTGTTGAAAATGCTGATTTAAAAGCTCAGATTCAGGAAAAGGTTTTTGCGAATGTAGCATTGAAAAACGAATTAAGAAAGTTAAAAGGAAATAGTGTGGATACTAAGTTTGCAAAACCATCAATCTTGGGGAAACCGGTTTTACAACCACCCAGAAACCAATCAGTTGTTAGACAACCGAATGCGTTTAAATCTGAACGACCTAACTTTTCAAAACCACGGTTTGCCTCCCAAGTTGATGTGAATAACGTTTTGTCAAAACCAGTCACTCCTCATTATTTGCCTAAAGTTCGAGAATATGTGCTTGCAAAACCTCATCACGTGATAGCACCTGGCTCATCTAGAAATAGTCAAGAAGAATCGTATGGTTCAAATGATATGGCTCATAATCACTATCTAGAGGAAGCTAGGAAAAAGACACAAGAAAGAAATAGGAATTCAAAACCTAGTGTGATGCATACTACTAGTCTACAAAACACTACTAATGGTAGCAAACCAAATCCTAGGAGCAACAATCAAATATCTAGGAGTTTGCCTGTATCTAAGAGTAGTTGTGGAATGTCAAATGACGTGTCGCTAGTAGATCACTCTAGGAATTCTAGTTCCTTTTTAGACTCCAAACACTTTGTTTGCTCATCATGTCATAAATGTGTCTTTGATGCAAATCATGATAATTGTATAACAAAATTCCTGAAAGAGGTGAATTCTCGTGCTAAGGTTCAATCCCCTAAGACTAGAAACAACAACAAACCTGTTGAACCAAAGAGTCACACTCAGAAACCTGGTAGGCAGATTGCTATAGGACAAAGGTTTTCTCCCACAAAGTCTTCCGCTGTGCATGAGAAACCAAACACTCCTAGATCTTGTCTTAGGTGGATACCGACGGGTAGAATTTTCAAGCTTGCTGGTCTTAGGTGGATACCTACTGGAAAGATGTTCACCGACAGCACAACCAAAGTTGACAGTAAACCCCCAAATGGTTCAAATGATGATATCACTAACCCATATGAATGCAATCAAACTCTTAATGTCAGTGCAGGTACTCTTAACTTAAGTGCAGGTACATCTTTTAATCCCAAAAAGGAAAGACTCAGAGTTTGGTTGTTGAAAAAACTGATATCTCAAAAACCAGGGGTTCAAGGAATTCAAATGTGATGAAAATGTTGAATGACGTCTGTTCACATCAGTTCAGGCCTCGCTCTTCAACGACAAATGACGTCTGTTCACATCAGTTCAGGCCTCGCTCTTCAACGACAAATGACGTCTGTTCACATCAGTTCAGGCCTCGCTCTTCAACGACAAATGACGTCTGTCCACATCAGTTCAGGCCTCGCTCTTCATCGACAAATGGCGTCTGCTGACATCACTTCAGGCCCCGCTCCTCAAAGAAAAGAAAGGTGTACGCTTCAGTGCGCGTTATCTTTAAAAGAAGAGAAATCTTCTTATTTACGAGCAGTCTTATCAACAACTTCTATAAGTTCTCATGCTCGTTCAGTCAACAAGTGGATCAACGTACATTAGCTTGTATTTTAATTCACTTGTTCAACAAAAATGGCAACAACATATGCAATTTTTGAGGGGGAGAAAAGTGAATATGATGAGATCAATGCGGTTTAATTCGGATAAGATCTCTTGATTATAAGTGTGCTCCCGTCCTCAAATGGTCATATGGTCATTATGGCTCATGTGCACCTCAGTTCAGACCCGGGCCTCCTTCATAATCTTTCTCCGGACACGAGTTCTGAAGAAGAGAAATCTTCTTGTTGTTGACCATTCTTATCAACATGATTCATGCTTTTTCTGACAGCATCAACAAATGCAATTTTTTAGGGGGAGAAGTGTGAATGTACTTCATGTTGATTGATGTTTAAAAAATGGTCATATGACTCCTGGAACAATCAGTTCAGGACCTGTACCACAACCTCCTTCTCCATTGTTATTCTCTTGTTCAATCAAAAATGGCATCAACAAATGCAATTTTTTAGGGGGAGAAGTGTGAATGGACTTCATGTTGAGGCAAAACATAAATGTAATACTTGTGATGATCTATGTAACTATAAGATTCATCCGCACCGACAATGGAACTGAATTTGTCAACAAGACTCTGTATGATTATTATGAAAGCGTTGGAATCTTTCACCAAAAGACAGTGCCAAGGACTCCACAGCAGAACGGCGTTGTCGAAAGACGGAACCGAACTCTTGTCGAGGCAGCTCGGACAATGCTAATCTTTTCAAAGGCACCGATGTTTCTTTGGGCTGAAGCTGTGGCTACTGCCTGTTACACCCAAAACCGTTCCCTTATTCACACACGTCACGACAAAACCCCATATGAGCTAGTACACAATAAGAAGCCTGATCTCACATTTTTCCGGGTCTTTGGTGCTCTTTGTTACCCTACAAATGACAGCGAGAATCTTGGAAAACTACAACCAAGGGCTGATATTGGAATTTTCATTGGATATGCACCGAGCAGAAAAGGTTACAGAATCTACAACAAACGAACCCGACAAATCATGGAAACTATTCACGTTCAATTCGATGAGCTGACTGAGCAAATGGCTCCTGTACAATCCAGTCCAGGACCCGCTCCTAACCTGTTGACGCCTGGACCTATAAGTTCAGGGCTCGTACCCAATCCTGCTCCTGCTATACCATATGTACCTCCCACAAATAAAGAATTGGAGATGTTATTCCAACCTATGTTTGATGAATATTTTAATCCATCGGGTATCCGTCAGGATCTTATTCCTAATGTAGCACAAGACCCGATCATTCCTACAGGTCCATCAGTGTCTATTTCTATTGATCTCGACGCACCATCGGGAAGTCATACATCATCACCACTGGATCATCATTCCTCTTCGGTACATCATGGTGTAGCAGGTGAGCAATATGCAGAAGTTAATCCATTTGCTGCAGCTGATCCCGAACCATTTGTTAATGTGTTCGCCCCAGACTATAACTCTGAAGCTTCATCATCTGGGGAAATCACCATACCTGAACCCAACCAATCCACTCTACCTCATGAACATATCCGGAAATGGACTGATTCCCATCCTCTTGATAACATTATTGGGAATCCCTCTCGACCGGTATCCACTCGGAAACAGCTTGCTACGGATGCTTTGTGGTGTTTCTACAATTCCGTATTATCCAAAGTCGAACCGAAAAACTTCAAATCTGCAGTTACTGAAGACTGTTGGTTTCAAGCCATGCAAGAAGAAATTCATAAATTTGATCGACTGTACGTATGGGAATTAGTACCACCTCCAGACAGTGCCATGATTATTGCTCTCAAGTGGATTTATAAGGTGAAACTTGACGAGTATGGTGATGTGTTGAAAAACAAGGCACGTCTAGTAGCAAAAGGATTTTGTCAAGAAGAAGGTCTAGATTTTGAAGAATCCTTTGCCCCGGTCGCTCGTCTTGAAGTAACCAGGATATTCATTGCCAATGCCGCTAGTAAAAACATGACAATTTATCAAATGGACGTGAAAACTGCATTCTTAAATGGCGAGCTCAAAGAAGAAGTCTATGTCCGCCAACCAGAAGGCTTTGTTGATCCAGAACGTCCACATCATGTCTATCGTCTGAAGAAAGTACTTTATGGGTTAAAACAGGCTCCCCGAGCATGGTATGACTCTTTGTCAAAGTTTCTTCTGGCACAAGGATTCTCCAAGGGCGTCATCGATCCAACCTTGTTCATTCGGAAAACAGGCAAACACACTCTTCATGTTCAAATATATGTTGATGATATCATATCATGGAATACTTGTCCTCAATGTCAGCAATCAACCATGTGATTCTGACAGCATATGTAGTGACCCGGTATCTGCCTAATGTTTAAGGAGGGCTGCATTCTTTTCACCCTTTATCTTAACATTTCTTTTTCATTCTTCAACCCCTTCAATGCTTACCAAGACTTTACATTACAAGTTATCTTGTTGGTTTATTCAGTACTATCTCTATCTCAGTCTGCCCTATACCCTATTTCTCACATACTCCTTTTGTAATCATACCTAAGGACATCTACACTAACTAGTGGATTGTCCTGGGTAATCCCTCCGGCTCTGCGGGATGAGGAACATGAACTAACCATACCATCCCTTATAACCCATAAAGTTAAGTACAGGGTCGGTCTTTCAGTACTGTTCATTTTGCCATAAAACCATTTGAAAATCAATCAAGGTACTTGTGATATATATATCAAAGCCAATGTATCTTGATTGTTTTGATTATTTATGAAACTGCTCCCCCACAACATGTGCGTCGATATTCGAAAATTTATAAACCAATACTTCCCACCTTCTAAAACCACTTACTATCGAAATGAGATCATTACTTTTTACCAAAAACCAAATGAAGCCTTTAATGAAGCATGGGAACATTTTAAAGGACTCCTCATCAATGTCCTCACCATGGGCTTTTCGAAACTCACCAACTGATACTTTTTACAATTCAATGAATTCAACATCAAGGAATCCTTAGATTCTGGCAGCAGTGGCAATTTTATAGTCAAGATGCTCAAGAAGGTTTAGCGATATTGAATAGCAAGTCAAAAGTTAGTTACTCCAGAAGTCCTTCTAATGATTCAAGAAGTGAGTAACTGGATGCTCCTCTTTCGATTCTTCACCTTCCAATAATTCATTCCGAATGCAACAAATAGCCGCTCTCTCGAGGAATCGATGTACTATCAAGAGAACAAATGAAGAAAAATGAAATCTTTAGTTTGTTACTACTCCTAGCACCCGTCAAAGCGGTGAGAAGTATAGTTTCCACTTGAGGATCAAAAATCACCCATTTTAACCTTTTGTCCGTTAACTCGAGGTGGAAATGATTTTCCCATTTTTCATGACAACATCCAACAATTTCAACAAACAGCAGCTGTTGGTAATTTTCTCCAAAGAAACCAACCACCCAATTTGGCAAGTCAAATGAGACCACCGGGTTTCAATCAACCAAATGTTCAAAGCAACCAAGGAAACCAAAACCGATACCAAGGAACCAACTCTAATTTCAACCAAAACCGTGGGGGAAACTTTAATCAAAACCATCAAAATCAAGTTTTATCAGCTCCACCATACCAAACACCAACCCAATCACCCACCAATCACTCAATTTACCTTACCAACTTCCAACAAAAAAAAAATAGTGATTTTGTAAAACAGATTTGAAAGCTATGTCAAAGTAAATGAAGCGAAATTGAGAATGTGCAAAATCAAAATCAAGGTTTTGGCAAAATCAAAAATGGCAAATGTATACAAATTTGTTTAACAAGCCTTTGCACCAAGTTTGATGATTTCGGCAATACAAACCAACCTTCAAGTTCAAGTTCTTTACCAAGCAATAACATTCCAAATCCAAGAAACGAAGCCAAGGCAATTACAACTCGTAGTGGTGTTTCATACGATGGACCTCCAATTCGCACGCCGGTGGTGGAAAAGGAAAAGTGTGGTGGAAAAGGATACTAAGCTACCGAGCACCGAAGACATCCAACCCCTCCATTAGTCCCAAGGAAACAACCCAAAGACGAAGAACCACTCAAAGAACCTTCTTTCTTCCACAAAGCCAAACCAAATTAACCTTACCCATCAGAAGACTCAACAAACAAAAGATTCGTGAAAAGGATGATATCCTAGCTTCAAAGTTTATGGAAATCTTCCGTAATCTTCACTTTGAGCTAAGTTTCGCGGATGCTCTCATTCATATGCCAAAGTTTGCTCCGATGTTCAAAAAGATGCTTAATAACAAAGACAAGTTAATTGAGTTAACCAAAACGCCGTTGAATGAAAATTGTAGTGCGGTTGTCCTTAAAAAGCTTCCAGAAAAGCTAGGTGACCCCGGTCGATTTCTCATTCCATGTGATTTTTCAGAGTTCGATAGTTACTTAGCCCTTGCCGATTTAGGTGCTAGTATCAATCTCATGCCTTTATCCATTTGGAAAAAGCTTCAACTCTCAGGCCTAACCGAAACAAAAATGGTATTAGAATTAGCCGACCGTACAATTTCCAAACCAACCGGTGTAGCTGAAAATGTTTTTGTCAAAGTAGGGAAGTTTTACTTTCCCGCCGACTTTGTTGTTCTAGATTTTATAGCCGATCCTCGAGTACCGTTAATACTCGGGCGACCCTTTCTTAGGACGGCTCATGCTTTAATCGATGTTTACGAAGGAGAGATCACTCTTAGGAATGATGATCAATCGTTAACCCTTAAATGTGGTGATGCACCTTCCATTTCATACAACAATCTCGAATCGTTGAAAAAGGTTGATCTAATCGATGCTACTTGTGAAGAGTACTCACAAGAAGTACTTGGATTTTCCGATTCCATTGCTTACAACAATCCTTCTCCATATTACGATCCGATTGTTTCTACTTCATCTCCAACACTTACTCCGTTTGATGAAAGTGATTTTCTACTCTTTGAAGAAGCCGATGCTTTCATAGCAATCGATGATGAACCAGTTTCACCAGTTTTCAATGCTACATACTATGATCCCGAGGGTGACATTCTCATTCTCGAGGCACTTCTCAACAATGATCCATTACCTTCACCAAACCAAGGAGATTATTCACCAGGAATTCAAAAAGATCTCAAAGTTATCGAACCAAAGAAGTCTTCAGTCGAATATGCTACTTCTTATGAACCAAAAGTTGAACTTCCAGAAGTCGAGCTTAAAGAGTTACCTCCGCATCTCGAGTATGCGTTCTTAGAGGAAAATAACAAGCTTCCAGTCATAATTTCAAAAGATTTGAGCCTAGAAGAAAAGACCTCACTCATTAACGTTCTGAAAAATCGAAAACAAGCAATTGCTTGGAAACTTTCTGATATCCGAGGCATAGATCCAGAATTTTGCTCTCACAAAATCCTTTTAGAAGATGATTACCAACCTTCAGTCCAACATCAAAGGAGGGTTAACCCTAAAATCCACGACGTCATCAAGAAAGAAGTAGAAAAACTTCTTGACGCAGGATTGATTTATCCAATCTCGGATAGTCCATGGGTTAGTCCAGTCCATTGTGTTCCTAAAAAAGGTGGTATGACCGTTGTCACAAACGAAGAAAATGAGCTGGTGCCTACAAGATTAGTCACGGGATGGAGAGTTTGCATCGATTATCGAAAGTTAAACGAAGCAACTTGTAAAGACCATTTTCCGTTACCATTCATGGACCAAATGTTAGAGCGATTAGCCGGCAACGAGTTTTATTGTTTCTTAGATGGTTTTTCAGGGTATTTTCAAATCCCAATTGATCCTAAAGATCAAGAAAAAACTACTTTCACGTGCCCATACGGAACTTTCGCGTACCGTCGTATGCCATTCGGTTTGTGCAATGCACCCGGAACTTTCCAACGTTGTATGATGGCCATTTTTCACGATATGATAGAGAAAACAATGGAAGTTTTTAAAGATTTTATTTCAATAAGGTATTGAGTGTTCATTTTAATTTCTGTTAAAAGAATTTGTGATTGTGTTTGTTATTGTGTTCATATGATGAAGGCTTGATACCTATTGGAATTGGATGGCTGCTATGGTATCAAGGTTTTAGCGCTGAGGTCAGCATTAGGTTTGGTTTTAGTTAGGATTGATGTGTTTTTGACTTTGGAGCATATGTGAATAAGCATCACTCAATATAAGGCTGTTAAGCTTTCCTGTTCATGCTGGAAAGCCAAGGTACACCTTATCTCTTAAGCTTCCTCAGTTTCAATTTAGTTTTTAATAAATGTGCTTTACTTTTATGCTTTTGAAATCTGTTAGTTAGTTTGATTAGCAGTTTGGAAGGTTGATTTGAATTAAGCAGATTTAATTAAGTAGTTATAATCTGTCATAAGGTTTTGAGGTAATTTGATTAAATCAGCTTAGGTAAAAGTTTGTAAGCTGATAAGCTTAGTAGAAGCTTATCACATTCATAAGCCCATATAGCTTATTTTAAAAAATCAGAGTTTTTAGTCTTAAATAATTTCAGCATTTTTAAGTTGGTTTAAAAAAGCCCTTTAATAAAAAAGGGATGCTGATTGTAATTGATTAGAGGTTTCAGGGGCCTGTCTTGCATTTTTTTTATAGTTTCTGTTAGTTTAAATTTACATAGTTAGTCCTTCGTTAGTAGCTCAGTTAGTCCTTTGTTAGTTAGTAGTTAGATTGTTAAGTCCCTAGGTTAAGGGACTGCTTCTGTCAATTGATCAAACTTTGTGTTTTTTATATAAACCTAAATTTTCCCCGCCTACCCTTATCTTTCTGTTTTGTCACTTTCGGCCCATGTGTTTTGGTTAAATTGGTTAGGTTAATAAAAAATAGTTTAATTAAATAATAAAATATTTTTTTAGTTTATAATTAGTTAAAATTAGTAAGAAATTTACTAGTTTAAAATTGGTTTTTTTTTTATAAAATTAGATTTCTGCATTTTTTTCTTTTTATAAAAAGTATTTTTAAAGAATTTTTAGCTTAAGTTTTATATTTTTAAAAAAATAATTTTCGAATTAAATAATTAATTTTTCTTTTTCAAAATCAAAAAAAAAAAAGATAAAGTTAGATAAAAACACAAAAATATTAGTTTAGTGTTAAAATCACTTAGGTTATTTTTTAAAAAAAAATTAATTTTCAAACCT
This sequence comes from Tanacetum coccineum, assembly GCA_026074375.1. Classification (NCBI taxonomy): domain Eukaryota; kingdom Viridiplantae; phylum Streptophyta; class Magnoliopsida; order Asterales; family Asteraceae; genus Tanacetum; species Tanacetum coccineum. The sequence continues at coordinate 18,352 of BQNB010050934.1, read as the reverse complement.
TTAGTTTTTAATTTTCAACTTTAATTTTAAATTTTAATCTTTTAAATAGAAAGCAACTTTTCTTTATTTAGTGAAATTTTAGTTTACATTTTTAAGATTTAGAATTTGTTTATTTGCTTAATTATCATTATTAGTTGCTTTTAAATTTCGTAGTAATAGCTCATCCAAATTTTCTTTGCTTCATTCAAATCAGGATCCAAACCTAAACGTGGTTTCAATTTCACTAGTCATTGGGGAAACGACCCGGGTGATCATACTTGCCCGGTTTAATATACGTATTCTATATAATAATCTTTTGTGAGTGAATTGTCCAAGGGATACTTGGGGGATTCCTTAATTTCACTATAAGGTATATTATTTTATATGTATGTAAAACTGCAATCATTTTTGCGCCGTTGCGGGACATGTGTATTCCGATTCCTTTCGTTTCGAGTTTTGTGAATTTGGTTTGAAGATCCTTTCGTCCTCGAAAGTTAAATTTTTGTCATAAAACCAAAATCCAAAAAAAAAATTAAAAAAGTATAAAAAGTAAAAAAATATTTTCTTTTTCGTTTTAGTATAATTATCATATAAAAAAAACACAAAAAATCAAAAATCAAAAAAAATTGTCTTAAAATTTAGAAATATAAAATTACCAAGTTTGGTTAACCGAACACCAACAAATAATAACTTCTATTGAGATATTATCTTTCAATTTCCGGTGAACTTGCAATTGTTCCCAAATCGTAATCAAAGATTTAACACTTGCCTTTTGTGTCTCTACCAAGTAGGCTCACCTTGAAAAGAAATTTTCAAGATCTACCGTGAAGTAGTTGATTATTTGGTTTAAGTCTCTTTCGTGTAAACCAGTTAAATTTATAAAATAAAAAAAAATTAGATTAAGAAAGTTTTGCTTTTAATTGTTATTTTCCTATTTATGCGCACTTCGTTCGCAATCTGAGACTGTCGTCAACAACAAACTCTTCCCGGTTATCAATTGTTTGGAACAAACTTTTTCCAATGGCCGACAATCGAACGATGGCTCAAAATGTAACAAGCACCCATCGAGGGGTATGAGGATGCTATAGTTGTTCCACCGATCAATGCCAACAATTTCGAGCTCAAACAACCTTTAATCAATCTTGTGCAAAGCAACAAATTCACGGGTAGACAAGATCCCCACAATCACCTTCGATTTTTTAACAAAGTCACTTCAACGTTTAGACATCCAGAAGTTCCGAATACTTCGATAAAGCTTTTGCTTTTCCCTTTTTCTCTAGACGTGAGCCCGGATTGTTAGACAAAGAACCTCTCGAACAATTCTCACATGGGACGACCTTTTTCAAAATTCATAAACCAATACTTTCCACCTCAAACCACTACTATCGATGAGATCATTACTTTTTACCAAAAACCCAACAAACCTTCAATGAAGCATGGGAACGATTTAAAGGACTCCTTCGTCAATGTCCTCACCATGGCTTTTCGGAACTCCACCAACTCGATACTTTTTACAACTCTTTGAATTCAACGATCAGATGGCATATAGATTACTGCAGCAGTGGAAATTTCTTAGACAAAAGCCTCAAGAAGGTTTAGCGATTATTGAAAGCAAGTCAAAAGTTTCGTTTTTATTTTTTTTTATAACCCTTTTCCCCCAAGAAGTCGTGCTAATGATTCAAGATTGAGTAACGGATGCACCTCTTTTCTAATTCTTCATCTAACCTTATTTAATTCATTTCGATATGCAAACAAATAGCCGCTTCTCTCGAGGATAAGAGGACTATCTAATATGCACCAAATTGTTAGAATCTAAATGAAATCTTAGTTGTTACTACTCCCAGCACCCTCAAGCATTTTGAGGAGTATGTGTCACTTGTGGATCAAATCACAATTTTAACCTTTGTCCGTTGACTCGAAGTGGAAACGATTTTCCCGTTTTTCATGACAACATCCAACAATTTCAACAAACTGCAGCCGTTGGTAATTTTCTCCAAAGAAACCAACCTTTCAATCTGGCAAGTCAAATGAGACCACCGGGTTTCAATCAACCGAATTCAAACCAACCAAACCTAGTATCAAGGAACCAATTCTAATTTCACCACCGTGAGGAAATTACAACCAAACCGTCCAAACAACCATAACTCAAAGCAAGTTTTATCAAGCTCACCATACCAAAACACCAACCATCAACCACAAATCAATCATAAGTTTACCCTCACCAACGTCCAACAAATAGTGTGTCTAAAACGGAAATTTGAAAATTATCTAAAGCAGATTGATGCACACATGAATAAATTTGCAAATGAAGTTTGATAATTTCAAAATATTTTCAAAGAGTTTACAATGAGATTCTCAAAGAAGCAAGATGATTTTCAGAAAATGATGCCGTTTCATGCAAAACTATCACACAAACCAACCTTCAAGTTCAAGTTCTTTACCACAATAATAAGCCAAAATTTTATATTCCAAACCCAAGAAATGAAGCCAAGGCAATTACTACTCGTATGGGTTCATACGATGGAACCTCCAATTCCACCGCCGTGGGGAAAAAGGAAAGTGAGGTGACAAAGATACGGAGCTACCAACACCGAAGACATCTCCAACCTCCTTCCATTGATCCATGAACAAACCAAAGACAAAGAACCAATCAACAGAGCCTTCTTTGTACTTGCCAACAAAGCATACCTAACTTGCCTTACCCATCAAGACTCAACAAACAAAAGATTCGAAAAGATGATATCCTACTCAAAGTTTATGGAAATCTTCCGTAATCTTCACTTTGAGCTAAGTTTCGCGGATGCTCTTATTCATATGCCAAAGTTTGCTCCGATGTTTAAAAAGATGCTTAATAACAAAGACAAGTTGATCGAATTAACCAAAACGCCGTTGAATGAAAATTGTAGTGCGGTTGTCCTAAAAAAGCTTCCAGAAAAGCTAGGTGACCCCGGTCGATTTCTCATTCCATGTGACTTTTCAGAGTTTGATAGTTACTTAGCCCTTGCCGATTTAGGTGCTAGTATAAATCTTATGCCTTTATCCATCTGGAAAAAGCTTCAACTCTCAGGCCTAACCGAAACAAAAATGGTATTAGAATTAGCCGACCGTACAATTCAACCACCGGTGTAGCCGAAATGTTTTGTTGTCAAAGTAGGAAAGTTTTACTTCCCGCCGATTTCGTTGTTCTTTATTTTAATAGCCGATTCCCGAGTACCATTAATACTCGGCGACCCTTACTTAGACGGCTCATGCTTTAATCGTGTTTATGAAGGAGAGATTACTCTTAGGAATGATGATCAATCATTAACCCTTAAATGTGGTGATGCACCTTCCATTTCATACAACAATCTTGAATCATTGAAGAAAGTTGATCTCATTGATGCTACTTGTGAAGAGTACTCACAAGAAGTACTTGGATTTTCCGATTCCGTTGCTTACAACAATCCTTCTCCAGACTTTGATCCGATTGTTTCTAATTCATCTCCAACACTTACTCCTTTTGATGAAAGTGATTTTCTACTCTTTGAGGAAGCCGATGCTTTTATAGCAATCAATGATGAACCAGTTTCACCAGTTTTCAATGCTACGTACTATGATCCCGAGGGTGACATTCTCATTCTCGAGGCACTTCTCAACAATGATCCATTACCTCACCCAAACCAAGGAGATTACTCACCCGGAATTCAAAAAGATCTTAAAGTTGTTGAACCAAAAGAATCTTCAGAAGAAATTCCCGAAGTCGAGCTTAAAGAGTTACCTCCGCATCTCGAGTATGCGTTCTTAGAGGAAAATAACAAGCTTCCAGTTATAATTTCAAAAGATTTGAGCCAAGAAGAAAAGACCTCACTCATTAATGTTCTCAAAAACCGAAAACAAGCAATTGCTTGGAAACTTTCTGATATCCGAGGCATAGATCCAGAGTTTTGCTCACACAAAATCCTTTTAGAAGATGATTACCAACCTTCAGTCCAAAATCAAAGGAGGGTTAACCCTAAAATCCACGACGTCATCAAGAAAGAAGTAGAAAAACTTCTTGACGCAGGATTGATTTATCCAATCTCGGATAGTCCATGCCATGGGTTTAGACCCGGTCCATTGTGTTCCTAAAAAAGGTGGTATGACCGTTGTCAAGAACGAAGAAAATGAGCTGGTGCCTACAAGATTAGTCACGGGATGGCGAGTTTGCATCGACTATCGAAAGTTGAACGAAGCAACTTGTAAAGACCATTTTCCGTTACCATTCATGGACCAGATGTTAGAGCGATTAGCCGGCACGAGTTTTACTTTGTTCTTAGATGGTTTTTCAGGGTATTTTCAAATTCCCATTGAACCTAAAGATCAAGAGAAAACTACTTTTACGTGCCCATACGGAACTTTCGCATACCGTCGTATGCCATTCGGTTTGTGCAATGCTCCCGGAACTTTCCAACGTTGTATGATGGCCATTTTTCACGATATGATAGAGAAAACAATGGAAGTTAATCCATGGACGATTTCAGTCTTTGAGGAGATTCTTTTTCGTCGTGTCTTGCCAATTAGATCGAATGCTTAAAAGATGTAAGACGACCAAGGTATGCACTAAAATGGGAAAGAGCCAATTTCATGGTTTAAGAAGGCATTGTTTTAGGACATAAGATCTCTAGAAAAGGAATTGAAGTCGATAAAGCCAGAATTGATGGTATTTCTAAGCTTCCTCATACCAACAACCGTTAAAGAAATCGAAGTTTCTCGGCATACTGGAATCCTATCGAAGAATTTATCAAAGACTTTTCCAAAATCTCATCTGACCCATGACCCATCTCTTAGAGAAAAACACTCCTTTTCCATTTTTCAGAAGAATGCATACTAGCCTTTCAAACTTGAAAAAGAAGTTGACCGAATCTCCAATACTCATTGCTCCAAATGGGACAAAACACTTTTGAAATCATGTGCGATGCAAGTGATTATGCAATTGGTGCGGTTTTAGGGCAAAGGATTGAGAAGCATTTCCGACCAATTCATTATGCTAGTAAGACAATGACTGAAGCAGAAACAAATTACACAACAACCGAGAAAGAGATGCTTGCAGTTGTTTATGCTTTCGAGAAGTTTCGATCATATCTAATCATGAACAAGAGTGTTTGTTTTACACGATCCACTCCGCTTTGAAATATCTTATCAACAAGAAAGACGCAGAAGAGATTGCTTCTTTGGTCTTACTCCTTCAAGAAATTCTGATTAAAAGTTATCGATACAAGGAGCTAAAAACTATTGCACCGACACCTCTCCTCGTCTTGAAAACCCTAATGAGAATCTTTTTGATCCAAAAGAAATTACCGAGACTTTCCTTTAGAGACTTTAAGTGTGTTAATTACAAAGAACCAAAGTACCACCCGGGTTCGCCACTTTGCTAACTACCACGCGGGAAATTCATTAATAAAAGGAATGTCGACGCAAGAGAAAAAACAGAGTTCTTTAAAGATGTAAATCATTATTTTTGGGATGACCCTTTCTTTTCAAGACTTGTGCGGATCAAATAATCGAAGTGTGGTAGATGGCAAGAATCTCTCGAAATCTCGAAGCTGTCACAGTGGACCCACCGGGGGACACTACGGAGCCAACTTTACCGTCCAAGAATGTTTTTTGATAGCCGGTTTTTATTGCCTACCATTTATAAGATGTCATACGAATTAATAAATCTTGTGATGCTTGTCCAAGGCAAGTCAAAAATCCTCACGTGATGAGAAGCCATCAAAATACAATCCAAGTTTTGTGAGATTTTCGATTTATGGGGACTTCGATGTTTGGGGTATTGATTTTATGGGACCTTTTCCGTCGTCTAGAGGTAACAAATATATTCTAGTAGCCGTCGATTATCTTTCTAAATGGGTTGAAGCGAAAGCGCTCCCCACCAACGATGCTAGGGTAGTTGTTAAGTTCTTAAAATCCCTTTTCTCCCGATTCGGTGCTCCGAGAGCAATCATAAGCGATCGTGGGACCCATTTTTGTAACGACAAATTTGATAAAGTTATGTCTAAATATGGTGTCACCCATCGTCTTTCGACTCCTTACCACCCTCAAACGAGTGGTCAAGTTGAAGTCACGAATCGGGGTCTCAAAAGAATTTTAGAAAGGACGGTAGGAGAAAACCGTGCCTCATGGTCAGACAAGTTAGATGATGCATTATGGGCTTTTAGGACCGCTTACAAGACTCCAATTGGATGTACTCCGTACAAGTTAGTCTATGGAAAAGCGTGTCACTTACCAGTTGAACTAGAACACAAAGCATATTGGGCTCTTAAGCATGCCAACTTCGATTTAAAGACCGCGGGCGATCATCGAAAGCTTCAACTCAATGAACTTAGCGAGCTTCGTGATCAAGCTTACGAGAATTCGCTAATCTACAAGGAGAAGACAAAGAAACTACACGATTCCAAGATAAAGAACCGAATCTTCAATGTTGGTGATCAAGTCTTGCTTTTCAACTCCCGATTAAAGATTTTCTCCGGAAAGCTCAAATCCCGATGGTCCGGACCTTTCACAATCACCGAAGTTTATCCTTATGGCACTGCCAAGTTGTCTCATACCGATGGTTCGAATTTCAAAGTCAACTGCCACCGTCTTAAGCACTACTATGGAGGGGATACACCACCATTGGTTATCCCGGATCTCTAGACTTTCCCTAAGGACAACTAAATTCAGGGATCGAGTCGAGCTTGCGACTCGGTGAACAAAAACAAGCAGCTTCGTAGGAGTTCACCCCATGCTTATCTTCTCTATTTCCTTTCTATCTAAAGTGTTGTGTTGAGAGAGGCTTGTACTCTTTCCGATTTCTCGATGTTTGTTGCTTGTTTGTTGTGATTTTTGTAGGATCGAACCAACAAATTCTATGAAGCCTCTCGTGTCCGGTGTTGTTTCCCGTTCTACTCGAGCTTCTCATCCTTTGTGTGAAATTAGTTTGGGGAGATCCATATCCTTTTCATCTAATCGATTAACGTTTATATCTTGGGCATACTTACATAAACGCTAAGATTTGCGTAGAAACCCGACTTAAACATTGAGGATAATGTTTCGTTTTAGTTTTGGGGAAGGAATCTATCGATTGATGTGCTTGCTTTTGTTTTTGTTCCACGTACCCGTATTCCCGACAAATATAGCAAGAAATTTAAATTTATTTCAGTCTTGTTATTTAGTTAAAACTGTATTCAATATAAAAAAAAGTGTTAAGACAAAAAATTAAGTTTTCTGTTGGTAAGAATATTAAGTAAAATTTTTGACCCGATCGTAAGTGATAGTTCTAGCTTCTTCCTATAACAATTAATAATGAAAGTTTGTGCAGTCTCATAGTAGACATTAAACAGCTAGAACTAGAATCGTTAGTAAATGGAAGCAAGATGTTAATCTCAAGTAATTTTAAATATGGCCAAGTTAGATTTTATATAGGCATAAAGTATTGCAAATAATCTTTTTGTGAAGAATAAGAGATGATAGTGTTTGTTTACAATTAGGATGCTAAACAAGTTATTTGGAAAAACTTAAAGGCTTATAAGAATAACCTGTGATTCTTCTCCCGAAGCTCTTAAAATGATAAATTTATACGAGTTCTCAATTAATTTTGCAAATTAGAGTTTTACTCATAAAAGTCATAATCAACATATTTAGAGAAAAAATCTTTATCAATGATGAGTCAAATATCGTTTGGTAAATAAGAAATTTTAGTTCTAAGTTTATACTGGGTTTATCTAAATACGAAATTTTACTAATAAAAAAATAAAACTAAAAAAAAAATCAATGTAGTGAATATAAAGATGCAAGATATAAATCCTTATTATTAATAATTAAATATACAAACTCCATCGCAAATAAAGTAATGGGCATTTGTCGGTTCGCTCCCGATTGACAATCGAAAGAAAGGATGGTAGGATGTATATTAGGTTGATATCATAATAACGTACTCGAGCTCTTGTCGAGGCGAGGCCGATGTGTCCGTCGAAAGAAAAGTGATACCCATTCCTAGCTAATAATGTAAATAGTAAAATAAATTCAATTGCAAAGTTAGAAAATTAAATATAAAAATTTCATTTTCTAAAACCACGGTATTCATTTTAAAGCAAGTTTGCAAAAGTCAAAAAGCTTTTCATCGGAAAGTTCATGCGTTTCGTTTAGTATTCCTCCGATGGGGTGTCAAAAGCCTATCACTTACCGATGACGGTTGGATCGCTAGAGAAGAAAAGTCCATTCATGGAACAAGTGAACCAACAATTCTTAGCTAAGGGAGGTTTTTGTTTGCTTGATTTGTGATTCTCCAAGTGATTAACATAATGGCCCAAAAGGCCCATGTGTAAAGCTTTGGGTCGTATTTCAACTACTAATATGTGGATTTTAATATGTTTTAAATAAATTTGAACACACTCACCTTAAAGATGACATTTATGTCGGGAAGAACAGGAATTCACAAGTGTAATTAATAAGTAGTCTAGCAATTTTAGTTCGTAATTAGCAGCTGATCTTATTTATAAGCTTAGCATGGGAGAAGTGAAAAATCGGGGATGGTAAGATTATCTTTTAGACACTTAATGGTGCTTTTTTATATCTATGATCGTAAAATTTACCAATGATGTAATGATAATCAATTTTACCAAATTTTTTTTTTTATTTTTTTTTTATCATGTTTTTCCCCCCCCCCCAACACAAATAAGTTGTAGTTAGGTCATTAATTATCAAGAAAAATCATAAAAAGAGAAAAATCTTTGAAAATGGGAAGTCGGGTGTTTTATAACTTGTGATCTCTTATCTCTCTCAAACAAAAATCTTTGCTACTTTTTAAAGGTTTAGTTTGGGGAATTTTCGAGATATTTGGTTATAAGGCATGTGATATTGCGTGAGGACACGCAATCGTTTAGTTTGGGGAATTTTGATAAGTGTAAAATACACATATCCATTTATACCTAAAATAACCCAATTAAACCCAAAACAGACCAAAAATGGCAAAAATATGCTTGTATTTGTGTTTTGTGTGTGCAGGTACGGATAAGTCAAAAATCACAAGAAAAACAATCAAAAGCAAGCAAGCACGGACACGAGAATCAGAAGAGTACAAAAAGAAGCCAAAGATCCAAAGCCGAAGCCAGAAAAGTCAAGCCTCAGTCAAATCCCAGTCAAACATTGGTCAATAAATGTCAACAAAACCCATTTTCCTCTTATTATAAAACACAAGGGCCAAATTGCTAATTCCCAAACTATTCTATAACTAGAAAAGGGGAAGAAAAGCACAAGGACCATTTGTGTTACAAAGGCAAAGTCCAACTGAATTTTACCCCGTACTCAGTTATAAAAAAGGCGGGTAACTCCAAACACTATTCATCGTCTTCCCCGTTTTCACCCCATGGTAAAACAAAGGGCAAATGAAAATTAAAGGGTACGGAAGACAATTCAAGGTCTCTCTTACAAAATGGCAGGGATAAATCAGTCTTTATCAAAGGATTCATTAACCTTCTCTCAAGGAGAGCCACGTCAACAATGAAAGAAGCACAAATTTATGTGGGTATTTGTGCTAAAACACTCACAAAAGAAGCACAAACGTCACATCAATGGAATGACACGCTGGCAATCCTCAGGTGTCCACAAATCAATCCAACGGCTACAATTGATGATCAAATGATTGAAGAAATGAATGGCAGAGATTAAAAGTTTGGAGAGCAGGGCTAGAGATCCTAGAAGCTTCCTCAAGTGCTATAAATAGGCCTCATTCTCACAGTCATTGGGGGGCTCTCTTTTATATATCTAGTTTTTTAGTAATTTAGTCTAAGTTTAAATTCGTATTTCCCTTAAGTGTAATTTTCCTTTTTCAAGTATTGTAATCAGCTTCTTTAATTAATGAAATTCAGTTTTTAGTGTTTTAAATCTCATTTTCTAAGCTCTCATTTTAAGTCATAAGCTCTCTTAATAAGCTAAAATTGTCTCAATAAGCTCTTTCAGTCTATAAGCTGAAATAGAGCTGTTTGAATTCAGTATTAATCTTATCTAAACCTTAAATCAGTTAAACCTATTATGGATCTTATTGTATTTGAGCTTTTGGAAGGGGATCTTAACTTGGAAGAGATCCCAAGGACTTTACTCTAGCTTATCTAATAAGCTAGAGAGCTTGTAGCTGCCTTTATTGGTCCTCTTGTTCAGCTAGAGGAGTTTGTAAGTTTCTCTTTCATTTTCCTTTAAAATTCTAGTTTTAGATAATGATATTATTGCTTGCTATGTTTAGATCTGTTTATTTGCTTATTCTATTTGCTTGTTAGTGTTCAAATATCTCTTCTAGTGCTATTTAGTTATGTGTTTTCATCTGTTTTTGCTTCAATAGTTATAGATCATTAGTTACTAATTTCTGTCATAAAAACTCATAAAATCCAAAAATATTAGTTTAAATAGTTTAGATCTTAGATTTTACTCTTCAGTTGTTTAATCATGATTGCTAAGTTTGTTTTTAAGCTAGTTATTATAGGTATTTATGTATTATGTTCACTAGATTCTCTTAAATAGTTATTTTCGAATCTATCACATGTCAAAAGGGAGTTTTTGTTTAGTGACCTTGATTTTACACTAGCATATTAACCGAGATTATACTAGCAGAGAACCTTGCACTACCAGAACTAACTTTCCAAGTTAGTACAGTTTTTCACAAAGTTAGTACTGTAGCTAGATTTTGGCTAATTCTGTAGTATTAAGTTTAGCTATAGCTTATATGAATTTAGCTTTATGATTTTCATTTCTATCTTATTTCTAGCTTATTTTGTTCTTAAAGTTATATTGCCTCACAGTTCTTTCACTTGAAATACTGCTAACTTTTTACCACTAACCAGTACTAACCTCAGTTATTACTGCGGTTTCTTATCTTACATTAAGAACAGTAAATTTTAGGATTTATTTTTAATAAAACTTTGTAGAACTTAAGTTTTTATTAGCTTTAATAGTTTGAGTCTTTAATTTTCATTTCTAGCTTTATTTCTTAGCTTATTTTTGCTGTCCATAAAAAAGGTTAAAAAAGCGCAAAACAAGTACTTAGAAACTTTAGGATTAAATTTTGTTATTTTAGCTTAATGGATCTAGATATTTCTAGCTTACTTAGATAGATTATAAGTATTGTTAAGATCTTAAAAGTTTTAGAGTCTAGTTTAAGTTTTTATATCTTTAAGATCATTTGGAATTTAGTGCTACTTTGCTTATTTCCTGAGTTTGCTTAGTTCATGCTTAATTTCAGTAGTTTAAAAGCACTTCTAGCTTTAATTTCTTTTCATTTTTAGAATAAGCACATCATTAGCTTTCTAAATCACTTTTCCTTTTTAAATTTAAGCTTTATTTGAGCTCACAATCGCTGTTTTAGTAAAACTCAGCCCAAACCCTTAGTTTCTGTAGCAGCTTATTAATAAGCTCTTTTTAGAGCTTATCTTTGAGTTTCAGACTATAGTGCTTTTGATAAAGTTGTTCTCCCTAGCTCCTTACAACTTGCTTCTATTGAGTATTTCAATTTAAAGCTTGTAAAATTTCGAATACTTATTGGACTTAATTTGTGATCGGGGTAGATTCTCAGGGTAGAAAGTGTAACTTTTCAATCTTAGTTGTTTTTCAGTTAGTCCCTCCGTTAATTTGTTAGATTCCCCGTTAGTCCTTTTCCTTTTTGCACCATTAGTCCTTAGATTAAGAATTTAATTAAGTTTATTAGTAATTAGGTTAAAGTTTTAATTAGTTTAATTAAACTTTTATAAAAAGATTAAAATTAGAGAAATTATTTTTAAATAATTTTCTTCACTTTTTCTTAATTTCGTAAAATTTTAGTTTACATTTTTAGGGTTAAATTTTAGTCCATTTGCTTAATTGTCATTAATTGTTGCTTCTTAATTTCGTAGTAATAGCTTATCCAAATTATCTTTGTTCCATTCAAATCAGGATCCGAACCTGAACGTGGTTTCAATTTCACTAGTCATTGGGGAAACGACCCGGGTGATCATACTTACCCGGTCAAACATACGTATTTTATATTATATTATATATATTTTTGAGAGTGAATTTTATCAAGGGTAACTTGGTAATCTTCTTAATTTCTCTTTTAAAAGTATTATATTTAATATATATTTTTCGTGTGTAAAACTACGAATCACATCACCACCACCATTACCTTTATCCTCGCCACTACCATTACCACCACCTATCATACTTCCACGCTCCAGAGCATCTATGGTTCTGATGAAAGCACCGCACCGTCCACCTACATCCTAGCACCTCAATCAAGGATACTACCATCAGGGACACCACCATCAGGGACACCACCATCAGGGATACCACCACTTTTACCTATACCATTACCTACATCATCACCACATTTGCTTCTGCGCTCTACTGACTATAGAGTGGATGTTCCCGAGGTTACGTTACCGCCTCAAAAGAGGTTGTGCATTGCTCCCGGTCCCAGATATGAGATCGGGGATAGCTCATCTGTTCCTACTGCTAGGCCTACTGGAGGCTTTAAAGCAGATTATGGTTTTGTTGGCACTCTAGATAATGAGAGTAGGCGTGACCTGGATAGGGAGATATGTTACGAGATTACTGATGTTTGGGAGGATCCAGATGAGATTGCAGAGGAGATACCAGCGACCGATGTGGCAGAGTTGGGTCAGAGGATGACATATTTTGTCACTACTGTCAGGCAGGATACATATGAGATTTATGGGAGGCTTGACGATGCACAGAGTGATCGATCTTTGATGACTGGTCAGCTCAACGTGCTACACAGAGATAGGCGCTACCATGCCAACACTGCTTTACTTGTTGAGAGAGAGGCTAGGGTTGCCTAAAAGGCGTGGGCACAGTCTATGGATTCCAATCATAGGGCACATTCTGAGGTTGTGACATTATGGACTACGGTCTCAGCACTCCAGGCTGAGAATAGAGAGTTACAGGCAGCAGACCGCAGACGACATACACAACTTCTAGAGACACTGACTCAGGTCAGAGCATTACAGACTCAGATTGTTGTACTACAAAGACAAAGTAATAAGGACACTAATAGGCTGACTCAGCACATTCAGCACGAGCATGACAGCTTCAGAGAGTTTCAGCGCACTAAAGATGCTGCACCAGAGGATGCTGACAGTTCTTAGAAATAGCTATCATTATGTTAGCCTGCTAAGTATTATGGGTTAATGCCCAACTAGCACGATGGTAGGACTTGTATTTTTTTCATTTTTATATCAAACTATCATGTATGTTCCAGGTTATATATGGAATAGATGTATTATGTCATGTCTTTGTGATCTCATATTTTACTATATACATCTCTTGTGTTGTGATCTCATTTTATTTACTGTGTATATGTCATGTCGATCTCACTTTGATTGTATGTTTCACTGTGTGATGTGATCTCATTATTTATTATGTATATGTCATGTCGCGTTTATGATTGTAGGAAATCTAACGTGTATTATATTTTCTTGTGATTTGAAGAAAATGGCTTCAAGAAGAGGACCAAAACTAGAACCACCCTTGCCACTGCCACTGCCACTACCACCACCACCACCCCAATGACTGATGCTACCATCAGGGAACTGATAGCCTAAGGCGTGGCTAATGCTTTGGCTAGGCGACCAATCCAAAGAAACACTAACCTCAATGATAATGGAAGCCAATATTCTGGAAGTGGTATTACAAGACCTGTGTACCCTACTCGTAAGCCTACAGTGACTTTCTCAAATGTCAACCACTGAACTTCAAGGGCACAGAAGGAGTTGTTGGTCTAACTCAATGGTTTGAAAGAATAGAGTCTGTTTTCCATATCAGTAACTGTGCGGTCAAGAATCAAGTCAAGTTTACTACTTGCACTCTTCATGGAATTGCCTTAACATGGTGGAACACCCATGTTAAGACAGTTGGTCATGATGCCGCTTACGGTATGCCTTGGAAGACAGTTATGAAAATGATGACTACTATGTACTGTCCTCAAAATAAGTTCAAGAAATTAGAGATAGAGACTTGGAATCTAAAGGTGAAGGGTACTGACTTGGCGAGTTATACCCAATGTTTTCAGGAACTAGCATTGATGTGTGGGAGGATGTTCCCCGAAGAGTCAGATGTAGTTGAGAAGTATTTGGGTGGATTACTTGATATGATCTAAGGAAATGTGATGTCTACCATACCCAAGACGATGGAGGAGGCTATTGAAATGGCAAACAATCTAATGGATCAAAAACATCATACGTGTGCTGAGTGTCAGAATGAAAACAAAATGAAGCAAGATGATGACTCTGGAAACAACCAGAACCAACAACAATCAAACATGAGGCAGAACACTGACAGGGCTTACACAGCTAGCCTAGTGAGAAAAGGGAGTATAGTGGAATCTCTGCCAAAGTGTTCCAAGTGCAACTACCACCATAATGGTCCGTGTGCACCGAAGTGCCATAACTACAACAAGGTTGGCCACCTGGCCTGGGATTGTAGGAGTTCTGGTAATGCTAACACTGGTAACAACCAAAGAGCTACTGGGCAAATTAGAAGGGTACCAGGTGTTATGAATGTGGTGCTCAGGGGCATTTTAAGAGAGAATGTCCAAAGCTAAAGAACAAAAACTGTGGTAATGTCAATGCTCCAGCAAAGGTATATGTGGTGGGCAATGCGGGGACAAACCCAGACTCAAATGTCATCACAGGTACGTTCCTTCTAAACAACCGTTATGCTTCTATCTTATTTGATACTAGTATCGATAGAAGTTTTGTATCTATTACATCTAGCTCCCTAATTGATATCACACCAACTACATTAGACCATTATTATGATGTTGAACTAGCTGACAGGAAGATAATTAGGATAAACACTATCATTCAGGGTTGTACATTAAACTTCTTTAACCATCCATTCAATATCGACTTAATGCCCGTAGAACTTGGTAGTTTCGACGTTATAATTGGTATGGATTGGTTGGCAAAGTACTATGTTGTCATTGTTTGTGATGAGAAACTCGTTCGTATTCCCTGGGGAAATGAAACCTTAATCGTTCGTGGTGATAGAAGCAACCGGGGATACAAGACTTGTCTAAACATCATCTTGTGCACTAAAACACAGAAGAACATACTAAAAGGATGTCATGTGTTTTTGGCACATGTCACTACAAAGTAGACTGAAGACAAGTCGGAGGAGAAGCAACTTGAGGACGTGCTAATCGTTCAAGATTTTCCTAAAGTATTTCCCGAAGACTTGCCGGGTCTTCCACCGGCTCAACAAGTGGAATTCCAGATCGATTTGATACCTGGTGTTGCACCTGTAGCACGAGCACCTTATCGATTAGCTACTTCTGAGATGAAATAGTTGTCCGAGCAACTGCAAGAACTATCCGACAAAGGCTTCATAAGACCTAGTTCCTCACCTTAGGGAGCTCCGGTCTTGTTTGTTAAGAAGAAGGATGGGTCATTTCGAATGTGCATCGACTATCGGGAATTGAACAAGCTAACTATGAAGAATCGTTATCCACTCCGAAGGATTGATGATTTATTTAATCAACTTCAATGATCGATTATCTACTCGAAGATCGATTTGAGATTAGGATATCATCAGTTACCAGTTCGGGAAGGAGACATTCTGAAGACCGCTTTTAGGACTCGTTATGATCATTATGAATTTCAAGTTATGCCATTTGGTTTGAAAACTCATCGACAGTATTTATAGACCTCATGAATCGGGTGTGCAAGCCATATTCAGATAAATTTATGATTGTCTTTATTGACGATATCCTCATCTACTCGAAGAACAAGGAAGAACATGAAGAGCATCTTAAGATCATCTTAGAGTTGCTAAAGAAAGAGGAATTGTGAGTCCCAAACTGAATAGATCTCTGCAGCCTATTAAGGATGATAGCCAAGATGTATAAATACAGTTTGACTATATAGAAACACTGACTATGAATACTATGTGTTAATGCGGAATCTTAACACAAGTACTAAGAAGAACAATGAAAAACTAAATAATAATTTCTATTAATCTGCTTTGAGTGATTACAGATTACTAACTATGAGATATGATTTTGTATGAGATATATTAAGCTCTTCTCTAACTATGCCAAGAGGGATCCTTTTATAGACCAAGGATAAACCCTAACAGGCTTACAAAACGCGTAAAAGATAATACGTATCTTTTCCTAAAATATCTCATACATATCTCTTAAACGGTACTAACTATTAATACTGTCGGTACTAAGTTAGGAAAACGTAATTCCCAACAATCATCCTTTAAACATGAATGTTGAACTCTTTTAACTTCATGTTTCTTCAGATTTATCTTCTTTAGCTCATAGAGGATGTATCCAAACACTTTAACATTTCTTGATCTTTTAAACACTATCCATCTTTAGCAGCAACTTTGTCTTCTCAGAAACACAGCAACATCTTTTCAGCAACAATCCAACTAAGTTGGCTTTGTTGTTTTTGGCAAACTACCAGCCATTAATGGATTTGATGTTCCTTTACCAGTAGTCGTTTACTCTGGGATAGTTAACTCTTCATTTTAAAAACATGGTAAGTTAATTACCATACAGTTTTTGGTAAACTGTCAACCATCAACGGAATTGATTTGTCTTTACCAAATATCGTTTACTTTTAGACATCCGTTTAAAGGTTCTAGTATTGATGGAGTTTTAAATCCTTAGGCTGCAAATTTCTTAAAAAGTCAAAAAAAAGGTAGTTAACTGCCTAGTTCAGATCTAATTTCCCACTTATTTTAAGGTTATTTTTGCTGATTTCTTGCTTATTTGGGTACTTTGCTTATCAATCTTTATCTATTTTTACTTTATAGCTTATTTCAAGTGCTTATTAGGCCTTAAATATTCGCTTAAAAGTAGCCAAAATCCTTTAAAAGCCATTCTCGGTTTTGCTGTCTTAGGACCTTTTTTATAGCTTTTCAACTTATTAATATTTGCTTATTTTTGTTCTTAAATGCTTATTAGGTCTTAGTCTTAGTCTGTTTCAGCTTATTTTGTTTTCTAGAATGCTTATTAAGTCCTTAAAAACCTAGGCAGTTTAGCTCTTTTCCTTTTAGCTTTTATAGTATATGTTAGATTTAAGTGCTTATTTTCTAGCTTATTTCTAAGATTCAGAAAAAGTCCTTTTACAAAAATGCTTATTTCCATTAGCTTTTTCAGTTTTTCCAAAAAGATTTCAAAAAAAGGGAAACTTGGAAGTCAGGGGTGAGCAAGGCTGAACCCCTGACCTCAACAAGTCTCAACCTTAGCACAACACACACAAACCATCTCTGCCCTTGGGACTTTTCTGTCATGAGTCCCTCTTATTATTCTTTTATGCCTTGTTTGCCAGTTTTGCCTATCAGCCCTTATTTGCTTATTTTAACTGCTTATTTGATTTTCTTTTTTAGCTTTCTTATTTTTCCCAGGTTTTAAATAGTTGAAATTAATTTTCTGCATTTTTCCAGATTTTATTAATTTAGTTTAGTACTTTTAATAATTAATTTTCATTAAATCTGTTTTTAATTCATTATAAAAAATATAAAAGTCAAAAAAATATAATTCTTTTTTTAAAAATTTTCTTTTATCATTTAGGACTTTTAAAAATTAAATTTTCATGTGTAGGGTTAAAATTTGATAATTTAGTTTTTTTTAAAGAACGGGATTTGAATCCCGTTAACGTTTTCGTGTTTTAACTTTAATTGCCTTCATTTTTATGTTACCGTAGACTTAGGATTTACTTTCCCATGCCTTACTTATGTCTCCCGTAGAATTAGGTTTCATTTATTTGCCTTATTTTGCTTCCCGTAGATTTTTAAGTTATTCCATTGCCTTTATTGCTTTCCCGTAGTTTAGGAATTTATTCCCGTGCCTTTTTATGTTTTTCTCGTAGAATTCAGAATACAAATAAAATCCTTCTTGCATTCAAGCATCCAAAAGTCAATCCAAAAATGTAACCGTCAATTTCACGCCTCGTTGGGAGAACGACCCGGGTAACACTTATCCGGAATCATTTATATCATACCCGTGAGTTTGTTGACCTTTTTCCTAAAAGGTTGACTAGGTTGACTCGCGGGTTATATATTTTGATTAAAATTACACTACTATTTGATATATAATTACCCCTAAAAAGGTGATTGTCATTTTGGCGCCGCTGCCGAGGAGGTGTGTTGCGACAATATCGTTACGGTTTTACGATTAGTGACTTGAAGACCCTTCCTCGTGAAGTTATCATTTTTGTTTTTGAATATTTTCTTCTTATTATTATAAAAATATAAAAATACAAAAATATTTTTCATTTCCTTTTTATTATATGCATGTAAGATAAAAACAAGAAAAACCAAAAAAATATAAAAACATTGTCCTTAAATAAGATTAAAAATGCATCATCAAATCAATACT
>BQNB010050933.1:0-41265 GCA_026074375.1 Tanacetum coccineum | reverse complement strand
AGGAAAGGGTAATAAAGACAAAAGAAAGCAAAAACGATCAAAAACCGACAAGATACGGAAAAGACAAGTACAAGTGAAGACAAGAGAAAAAAATATCAAAGCCGCATCAGCCCGATACAAGTCAATGAAGCCCAAATGAAAGACAAAGGGCCAATAATGTCAAGTTTTCAAAGATCAAGGGCTTATTTAATTGAAATAAAGATAAAGGACTAAAGTTGCAAAAGGATAAAAGATGGTTTATAAAGAAGGAAAAAGGAAATGAAACGCAAGGGCCAATAATGCAAATTTACAAAGATATTTTACACTACAAATTGGAACAATGAAACGCAAGGGCCAGTTATGCCATTAAGCCAAACTTTCAAATACACACGCGGCTAAAATTCTCCCTAACAAACCCCTAACCATTTTTCCCGCCACTAGTCTTCTTCCCCACAAAAACCCCAACACTGTTCATCCTCACCATAGCACTCCTCCTTCACTCCCACCTTCTATTTCAACCACTAATCCTCGTATTAAACAGATGCTACATCACAAAAGTCCACTTGGCGATCTCCCATTGGTCCAAGAGCTGACAAAGTACACGTGGAGCCTTGTAATTGGCTAGAACATGTCACCAAAGCAACAGACGGCTTGGATTAAAGGCAAAACGGTTACAAATTAACCAACGGTCAAGATTGGTCAACAAATGGTCAAAGCCTCAAGCTCATCTCAGTCATTTAGTCTATAAATAGGAATATTGTAGCTTCATTGTTTTTGTTCCATTTTCTCCTGTTTTTAGAGATCATTTGAACCATTTTACTTTCATTTACTTTTCCCTTACATTGTAATCCAGTTACTTTCACTTTACTTTCAATTCCTTCATTCCTCCATTGTTACTGTTACATTCATTCATTAGTAACTGAATTTTTATACATCCTCATTACATTCTGTACGATTCCAAAGGATTGATTCAGTTTGATTCAACTCTAGTGTATTCAAGTTTTGAAGTCATAGGTTTGCAGCCTATGTGGTCTAGAGGCATTGGTGCCACATAGGAGCTAGTTTGAGCTTGTAGATATCAGAAATTGCTCAAACTCAAGTTTAATTCAGGTTCAAACATTTACTTTTCAAAAGTCTCAAATCTGTGCTTAGCAAGTTTACCTTTTCTGCAAAATTTTAGTATAAATCTTAAACTGTTGAAGTTTGTCATTAATTCTTAATTTTAGTGCTTAAACCTGCTTTATACTTCATAACTGATTGAATTTGATTGGTAAGATTGCTTATTAATAATCTGTTCTCATTTTCTAAGTCTTAAAGTTGTTTTCTAGTAAATAAGGGAGTGTTTGGATATAGGTGTAATTGACTTTTAAAGTCAAAGTTAGTAGGTAAATTTGCATAGGACAGTTGAGTTTACCAAAGTTAACAAGTTTTAAATAGATTTTAAAAGTTAGTTTGTAGAATTATTAAAGTTAAAGTTTAAAAAGACACTACTAGCACCAGGGCAGTTTTAGAGTTCAAGTAGTTTGGTAGTTAAGAAATTTATAGCATATTAGTGTCCAAGTTTGGGATAATGCAGGTTTACGTAAACTTAGTAAGTGAGTTCATGAGTTCTTATCTAGGATTTTAGCCTGCACTTTAGTCTTACCAAGTACATTAGCAAACAGCAGCAACAACAGTTAAAACTGCTGTTGCTTATCAATTTCCTATCTACTTTTTAGTCCTTGTAATTAGGAGTTAGGATTTAGTTTTAAGCAATCCTATAGTACTCTATTAGCTTTATAAAGGTTAACTGTTAACTTTCATTTTTTAGTATTAGACTAGTTTAAATATTCTTTCAAAAGTGGTGTTAGCAGCAGTTAAACTTTGTAGCTTATTTTCTTTTGAATTCTCTTTTCTAGTTTTCATTTTCAAAATCCTTATCTCTAGGTTTATTCATAGTCCATAGCATATCTTATATTCAAAAAGTTAGTTTCTAGGAATTAGAAATAAGCTAGTTAGCTTATTAAGTTTAGCTTAAAAATAGTTATAAGCTGGACTTTGCACTTTTTAATAACAAATTTCTCATTAAGCTTGTTAACTTTCAGCTTATTTCTTTTTAGAAATACTTAGTACACATCTTAGGGTGCTTATAGCTTCTTTTAGTTTTAACTTTCATGTAGTATTAAGCAAGAAATAAGCAAAAAACTAGAAAAGATTACAAAAGCTTAGTTTCTGTAACAGTTTTAAAATGCTTAATTTTCTAGCTTATTAAGTTGTTAAAAGTAGTTAGTTTTTTTACACAAAATTTTTTTTTTTTTTTTTTTTTACAATGCATTTGTTAAAGTTGAATAGAATATATGGATCTTCGTTCTTACTTTCATGTAGTAATAAGCTAGAAATAAGCAAAAAACTAGAAAAGATTACAAAAGCTTAGTTTCTGTAACAGTTTTAAAATGCTTAATTTTCTAGCTTATTAAGTTGTTAAAAGTAGTTAGTGCCTTTGTTAAAGTTGTAGAATATAAGCTCTTCTTCAACTTTGTAGTTTTAAGTTTTAGCTGATTTTTATTTTTTAAATAAGCCAAAAATAAGCATAATCGTAGGGTTTGATTTATAAATTTTCAATAGTATAGGGTTACCCGTTTTCACTAGAATGTAAATTTCCAACAGTTACCCCGCCTACCCTTTTCTCTCTTTCTTTACACTTTCTACCCTAGACTTTTAGGAATATTAAAATAGTTTTAATATTTTTAATTTTGTTTTAATAAAATTAGGGTTAGTTTTTAATTGATAAAATTAGGGTTCAATTGGCTTATAAAATTTGGGCATTTTTGTACCTCTAGATTTCTGCACATTTAAAGTAGATAAAAAGCATTTTTTCTTTATTTTTCCAGTTAAATTTGTATTTTCTAGAAATTAAAATAGATTTTAAGTGATTTCTTTTTCTTTAATAAATCATAGAAAATAGAAAAATGTTTGAAAATTTTTAATTCTTTTTGAGATAATTTTCTTTTTCAGTCTAGTATTTTTGAAAAATAAAAATAGAATTTTAGTTTTAATTTTTAGAAAAAGTTTATTTTTAGTAATTCATTTTTCTTTAGAAATTCATAAAAAATTCAAAAATAGTTAAAAAATTCTAATTCTTTTTCCTAAAATTTTCTTTTTAAATTTGTGATTTTTAGGTATAAAATTTGTTAAAAGGGCTTTAGATTTTTAATATTCTCGTTTTAGCTCACGTTTTTAATTCACGTTTGTTAATTTTTCGTGCTAGTTAATTGATTTTAGTTTCTTTAATCGTTTCTATGGTTTAATTGTGCTATTAAATTTGTAGTATAATTCCAAATTTAAAAATCCTTTACCCATTCTTGACTCGAATCCGAATTTTCACAATCTCAATTCACGACTTCTTCGAGGAATTTACGACCCGTGTATTAATTACTTTACTAAGTGATTAATTACTTACGGTATCTTGGTTAGTGAAAGTTTGCACTATAGAGATATATACTATATCTAACACACGAAATCAATTTTTGCGCCGTTGCCGGGGAAGACGTGAACGATTTTTGAGGATATTCGTTGAAGTAAAGTCGAGAAGATCCTTTCCACCGGGAAAGTTATTTCTAGTATATGAATCAAAAACATAAAAAAAAAATTCAAAAATATAAAAAATACAAAAATATATTTTATTTTCTTTCTATTATAAATAAAAATGATAAAGAATAAATCCAAAATATAAAAAACTTTCCTTTAAAAAAAGAATCAACAATAATATAATACTCTTAATAGAGTATTATCATAATATCATCGCAACAAAAGATCAAAACACTCCCATTTTTGACACTCGCCAGGTACGGCTCACCTCTAGTTGGCTTATTCATTAAAGAGAGTAGGCAGGCCGGGTCTTCGGATCGCCTCAAGGGACAAAGGGTTATTCTAAAAGAGCCGCGCTCTTACCCTTTTCTCCGCTCTTCTTTGTGAGTTAGTTGGTTAGAGAGCTACTGTGACGTGAGTAGATCTTTTGGTTGAGTTCTTTCTCGATTATTTTTCCATTCTTAGAATTTTAGGCCTTTAATAAATAAAAATTATAAAAATTAAAAAAAAAATCATAAAATCCAAAAATATTCTTCGTTATCCTCTTATTCTAATAATTCTTCTTCTCAACCCCTCTATATTTTGATTCTTTATTATGTCGACATACGGGTTTTATCCTTGTTTTCAATGCGGAAGGACAAACGAATTCCCGCATTGCCCGTGTTCGACTTGTGCGAGGTGTGGTTCAAACCTTGTTAATGGAGATTGCTTCAATTGTAGTACTTATTCAAGTGCTAACAATTATTCTCCTAATCTTTATACCACACCTCCACACTTTTCGGATTATTCTTGTCATGATGGTGAGGGTAATACACCACATGATTTACAAGATAATTCGTGTGTTGCTTTGTGTTCGTATTGCCGTGGTTCTCACGAAGACTATTGTTGTACTCAATTGTGGTGCGAAAACGGTTATCCCATTTGTGAGACATGTGGAGGGTATCATATGGATCACGAATGTTTCAATCTACAAAATGATGAATTTGAAGAAGAGTTGAAAGCACAAAGAATAAAGGATCAAGAATTTCTTGATACATTTAAAGAACTTTGTGATAGTGTGATTAAAAAGCAAAGAGAAGAGAGAGAGCGAATCGCTAAAGAAAAAGAGGCCGAAGAGTTAGAAGCCGAACGTAAAAAGAAAGAATGTTTAAAAATCGAAAATTCTCTTTCTAAAGCTTCTACTCGCTCGAGGCGATCTCGCATTGATCATCACCCTTTGCGATTATCCACAACGTCTTCTGCGTGTGACACCGAGAGCTACAACGTATCTCCTTTAATTGATAGTTATCCAGGTCTTCAACCAACCACCCCGACTGCTGGTAACTAGATAACCCAAGTTTTCATCCAAAATCTTAAGCCCGAGCAAGTTATCATTGAAAGTCATGCATCTAACCAACTATGAATGACTAAATCCCGACTTCAAGATAAAATAAGTACATGCCTTTGTGAAATTCAACTTCACTATCAAATAAGTGATACCCGATCAACTCCGTAGCTACTTAGATAAATTAATACCAAATCTAGCAATTTAAAAAAAATTAAGCTCCATGATTCTTTATAAAAATTGATCCCGATCTTGTCACTTTAAAAATAGTTGAGTCACTTTGTCGTTTTAAGCCTCAGATGTAACAACTAATCCATAATACGCCAAATAATAGTAGTCCATAATACACTATCACTCATAACTTTCGGCTCATCATAGTTGAGTTAATCAATTTGTTTGCACTAGTCAAAACCAAATTAATAACCCATACTATAATATTCATATCTATGAATCGAGCCCATTAGTATAACAGCTCATATCTAACTCATTGAGAAAATGACCCATTAAATCTCGGCCCATTGTTCAATTATAGATCCAGATGTTCCAGCGCACTACCACTACATTTACCCAATCCCTCATAATTAGGGTGTATATATTATCTTCATACACATTTTAAAAGTAATACGCTGTCGTTTTTTTATTTTTTTTACTATTCATTTTACTATAGCTACTTTAAAAGTAATATGCTGTCGTTTTTTTATTTTTTTATAAATACGCAAAAAAAAAAAATACTCGGCACAAAATAAAAAAAGAAAATTACAAAAGTACTTATTTATTCAGATAAAAAACATCCGCGCCATGAGACCCAACGTATAAGCCCATATAAAAAAACCACTATAAAACATGAGACCACTCCGCACAAAATAATATTAAAAAAATTTTGTTCGGCACAACATAATAAAAAAAATTACAAAATACTGACTTTATTCAGATCAAAAAATACCCGCGCCATGAGGCCCAATACATAGGCCCATATAAAAAAAACTATTAACCATAAGACCAAAAAAATAATCCCGCACAAAATAAATAAAAAATAAAATAAAGCTAACACCCTGCAGCAACATGCGTACTTAATAACTTTAAAATAAACGGCGCGAAAAAAAAACCGCCTACCCTAACTAAAAAAAATTAGCCCCGCCACAACATGCGAGTTCTTATGCCTAAGCACACCAATAAAAAATAATCCGCCCCGCAGCAACGCGCGGGTACTTTTGCTTGTTCAAACACAACCCTAATCTTTTTCACACAGTTATAGAGCACTGGGAGTGGTGGTGCCATAAGCTCGTGCCATAGAGAAAAAAGTGAGGAAAATGGAGTTTGGCACCAGATTTGGTATGGCACGAGAATTCAGTGGAGTGGTGAGCCATAGCCGAGAGACCTTGACACGAACCATGGAGTGGTGAGCCATAGCCAAAACTCGTGCCATAGGGCTAATTTTTCAAAAAAAATAAAAATAAAAATAAAAAATACTATGGCGTCGGCTGGTAGCTAACAGCCGAGAGGTCTTGGCACCAACCACAGAGTGGTGCACCATTATTTTTTCTCGCGCCAAGGCTTGGCGCCAGCCGATGGCACCACCATTCCCTCCGCTCTAAACCTAATTCAATCGCCACCACCTAAACTTTTTCTCCTAAAAACGAGTTCTAGTTAAACAATTAAATTTTAACAACAAACAAAGAACCATGTTCTTCTACTGCCGCTCGAACGACATCACTAAAACAAAAAACCCCACACGAATACATCTCTAACCCAACCAAAAAATGAACTACAACACAACCTGGGTACACTTGTTCTTCAACGCACAAATGCAAGAGTCAACTCCTTCGTTTGGGTTTCGAACAAGGATGATATAAGCTTCAAGATCTTGAAAAAAAAACCAAGGTCTCGGGTAGGTTTTTTATTTCTTGTATGTTTGTCATTCAATCGAAACAAAGACTGTTTATAACATAATTGTTATAAAACAATATTTAATTTCGAATATTAAATAAAAGGGTTTAATCAACCTTCACAGATCAGTGATGATATTTCTTATTCGTGCTTAGATCATACATGGTCCATGGTTGTTATATCACATGAAAAAAGAAGAAAGTGAGATAATTTTTAATGTTTTCGAGTCTTGGTTTTGATTGGAGATGGAGTTAGGATTAGGATTTAATTTTTGGATTTGTTGGTTGTGATTGATATTGTTGTTTGTGACGATGAGATGAAGAGATTAGGATAGTGGATTTGTTTGTTTGATATGTGATGAAGGGGACTATAGTTTTAGATTTCGATTTGTAGAGGATGTTTGTTGTTGATTGGTGATGTAGCATTCGAGTCTGTCTTTCTTCCTTTTACCTTTCTGTTTTGGTTTATGGTTCAGACTCAGTTGAGTCAACTCAGTCAACTCGGTAAATACCGAGCTGACTCAGTCATGGTTGGGTGATTAATTCATCTTGGCACGAGGATTAAATCTCCTTGGTCATGGTTCTTAATTCGCCTTGGGCATGGTGGATTAATTCGCTTCTGCTTGGTGGATTAATTCGCCTCAAAGCAGAGTGCTTAATTCGTCGTCTTTTTGTAAAAACCCCAAAACTGTCCTTTTCTTTTATCTTAAACCGTGATATGAAGAACACATCTTAACCCAGAAAATAAGCAGATTTAAAGAGCAAATAAGATACAGACATAAGTCAAAACATTAAACTTATTAATAAGCTTGAATAGGATGAAATAAGTAGAAAATGAAACAGACCCAAACAAGAACTGAATAAGCTCAAAATAATCTAACCCAAAATAAGCTCATCTAGACAACTCAAACCTTGGTTTTTCATAAAAAAATAAGCTACGAAAATAGCTTAAAAATAAGCTGTGGTAAGCTTGAACTCACAAAAACAACATAGACGCACAAACTGTGACAGATCTGAAATAGGTACAGATTCGAGACCAAGAGACCAACCGAACAGAAATAAAACCGACCCAAAAACGTAACCTGAGCGCTGATGCCAATTGAGAACCTATTGTAACTCTTCATGACGAACGGTGGTATCCATTAAGGAAGCAATATCATTGTTAGTAGGAGAAACGTTCTCAAGGTTTAGGATCTTACTTGTAAAGTCGGATGAGACAGAAGAACTTTGCATTGGACCTTCAGTCTTCTGTATGTTTTGGACAGCTGTAAGTGTCACATAAGCATCTTCCTCTACATGCTCAAACCCTGACTCTTAAGAAACATTGTGTTGTTCTGCTCCACCCTGCTCAGCATCAGTTATTTCCGCGTCTTTATTTCCTAAATTTACGTTCACATCTTTATACAACTCCTTAGTGACATCATCATCTTCTTCTTTATCCATTTTTTCTTCATCATCAATCATTTCTTCATGTTCTTCATTAGACTGATTGAGATTAGGATTCTCATCTCTATCTGACTCAATCCTTTCATTATTACTATCATCATCATTATCATCATTATCACCACCATCATCATCATTACCCTTATCATCATCACTTTCCTCTTCAGAATCATCTTCATCATCATCATCTTCTTCTCTACTATCACCCAAGACTCTTTCTTACTTTCTAAATCATATTTGGGTACATTTGGAACCCCTGGTTTAGTACCAGTTCCTTTATCTACACTTGATATCTTGTATTGTTGCTCATCAGGAACCCTTAATTCAAAATCAGTTCCATCACCTGAGCCACTTGCGTGAGAAATGTGGAAATCTTTCTTGCTTTGTTTTGTAGCCTCCTTGAGCTGAGCAGTTTCAGATAGAGCTACTTCCAAGAGAACATTCAATCCTTTACCTCTATCAGCCTTAACCGGTGCTTTCTTCTTAGTCGGTTTAGGTTTAGTTACTGGCTTCTTGGTTGAAGGTACATCTTTCTTAGCTTTGGAAGGCTTCTTC
Source organism: Tanacetum coccineum (assembly GCA_026074375.1). Taxonomy (NCBI): domain Eukaryota; kingdom Viridiplantae; phylum Streptophyta; class Magnoliopsida; order Asterales; family Asteraceae; genus Tanacetum; species Tanacetum coccineum. The sequence goes on along the minus strand of BQNB010050933.1, from coordinate 32,511 downwards.
TTGGAAGGAGATTCCTCAGATAAGATGGCTAAATCAGATCTCTTTTGACTTATCTTTGACTTTAGGGGTTCGGCTCCTGAAGTAATTGCATAATAAGTCTTGTAAGCTACAGAGTCCAGCATGGCTTGATTCGTCATTGCTGTAGGGAGAATAGCACCATATATTTGAGTGTCTTAATGTCTAGAGACGAATTTGGTGACATCTCGAGCAGTGTGCATGAATGTTCTATTTCTCATTAAGATAAACTTATCTTTTTCGAGGAAGTTGTTGGGAATTATGCATTCCCGAGTTAGTACCATTAGTTATACTAGTTAGTACCGCTAGTTGTAATTTGTACTGACATTACAAAATGTTAGTACTGATCAGATAGTTAGTACCGTTGGTATAAAATAGTTAGTACCGTTTATAAGATATGCATGAGATATCTTAGGAAAGGATATGCATGATCTTTATACGCGTTTTGTAAAGCCCATTAGGGTTTCCTTGGTGTATAAAAGGAACCCTAGGCATAGTTAATAGATATAGTTCTACACAGATCAATAGAGATCGATTAGCAATCATAGTCTTTGTAATCTGTAACCTAGGCATATTCAAGTTATAATAGAAAGTTCTTTTGTGATTCTTAATATTGTTCTTCTTAGCATTATTGATTAGTTTCCGCATAATCAATAGTGTTCAAATCAGTGTTTCATTATTGTTGCTTTAGAATTATCTAAAGGAACAAACCCTTTACAAGCTAAAGGTTAAGATCTATTCAGTAAACGATCCAACAAGTGGTATCAGAGCTTGTGTGGAAACTCTGAATAAGAAGAACTCAATTGTAAGATGGCAGAACAAGACATTCCTCCACCCACTATCACAGCAATGAAAATCCCTATCATCAGGAAGGGAGAATATGATATTTGGAGCATGAGAATGCGACAATATATCTGTCACACAGACCATAACCTATGGGATGTTATTGTCAATGGAGATCTAGAAGAAGAGCCTGCACCAACTGGAGAAACATCTGCTCCTCCTGCTCCTAAGACTGCCAAACAACTGGCTGCTAAAAGGAATCAGGAAAGAGTTAAGAGCATCTTGCTTTTAGCAATACCTGATGAATACCTCCTTAAGTTTCACAATGTTGCAGATGCTAAATCACTCTGGGAAGCAATCAAATCAAGGTTTGGAGGTAATGAAGAATCCAAGAAGATGCAGAAAAATGTTCTAAAACATCAGTTTGAAAACTTTACTACTGCATCAAATGAAAGTCTGGACAAGGCTTATGATAGGTTCCAAAAACTCATAAGTCAATTGGAGGTTCATGGTGCTCCAATATCAAAGGAAGATATCAACCAGAAGTTCCTAAGAAGTCTTCCTCCTTCATGGAATCAAATTGCTCTAATCATGAGAAATAAGCCAGACATTGATGAGATTGATATTGATGACCTCTACAACAACCTTAGGGTCTACCGAATGATGAGATGAAAAGTCTCTTCACGTCCGCTTCACTTCCCAGAACTTGGCATTTCTTCTTGAGAACAACTACAATACTAATGAAGTTAGTACTGCCAGTGGAGATTTTAGGGTTAGTACTACTGGAGGAATTAGTCAAGTTTCAACTACCCCATGTGCTCATAATGTAGCGTGCTCTTTCGTTGCACAACCAACAACCAGTCCTCAACTTGAAAATGAGGATTTTCAAGAGATTGATGAAGATGACTTGGAAGAATTGGATCTTAGATAACAGGTGGCTATGTTGACTGTCAGAGTGAAGAAATTCATTCAGAAGACAGGAAGGAACTTGGATTTTTTTTTTTAAAAACCTGTTTCTCTTGATAAGACAAAAATTGAGTGCTACAACTATCACAGAAAAGGGCACTTTGCTAGGGAATGCAGATCTAAAAGGAATCAATGGAGAAGATTTATGGTGACAATGGCAACAAATGAATCTTCATCACAGGCACTGGTGGCTCAAGATGGTCTAGGAGGCTATGACTGGAGTAATGATTTTGAAGTAGAACCAGTCAACTATGCTTTAATGGCAATCTCTTCTTCAAGCTCATCAAGTTCTTCTGACAATGAGGTACAAAAATGTTCTAAACAATGTCTTGAATCTTTTAAAACTCTTCAAAAGAATTATGATAGTGAAAGAGAAAAACATAGCAGAGCCAGACTAGAAATTCAGGGTTATGAATTAGCCTTAGAGTCTCTAGAATCTAGAATACTTGGACATGAAAAGAATGAACTGGCTTGGGGTGAAAAATATGAGTTTCAAAACTATGAGCTTAAATGCAGAGAAATAAAAATTAACAACCTTAACCTGGAATTAGAGAAAGTTGTTAAGAAAATAGATGAGTTAAAATTAAAGATAGAAAAATGGGAAGAATCGTCCAAGAATCTTGATGAATTACTCAACAGTCAAATGAGTGCTAGAGATAAAACTGGTTTAGGATATGGCACACAATTGAATGAAATGAGTAACAATTCTGAAACTGATAGTGAGATTAGTTTGAGTGTTTTTGATGTCAATCGATGTTGACGAGTGCACACCAACAAATGATAGGTTTTTCCAAAGCGATGGGTTTCATGATGTTCCCCTTCCTAAACCGGGAACAACCAACCCCAAGAGCTGACATATCATTTGTAGGTTTAGATGAATATGCCATTAGAAAGAAAATCATTGAGTCAAAAACAACTGAGCTTAATGCTGACACTAGTAAATCTAAAACTAGTGAGACTGTAGGTAATACAAATGAAGTAAATGTTGAAAAACCTAAGTCTATCAATGAATCAGTTGTGTCTACACCAAACATTACCTAACACAAAGTCATCATTGAGGATTAGAAACCAGATGACAATGATGTGTCTGAAGTTAGTCCTGTATAAGACTCATGAAACTCAAACAGCTAAAAACTCTAGTTGATAAAATTTGGTCAAAACTTTTAAGAAAGCAGGAATTGGATTTAAGAAAATAAAAGCTTGCTTTGTCTGTAAGAGCACTGACCATTTGATCAAAGATTGTGATTTTTATGACAAAAAGAGCCCAGAACCTAAGCTGAAAAATGTGGTCAATACTGGTCAAAGGGTGGTCAAACCAGTATGGGATAATGCTAAAAGGGTTAATCATCAAAAAATTTCAAATAAATTGAACTACCCTCAAGCAAGAAGGACTTTTGTCCCATCAGGAGTACTAACCAGAACAGGTTTGGTTAATCCTGTTAGGCCAAATGAGAAAAGAGCAGTACAAACTATTAATACTGCTAGGCCTGTTAGTACTGCTAGGTCTGTTAGTACTGCTAGACCATTTGCCCCAAAAACAGCACAAACTAGTAGTGCTGTTAGACCAATTTACCTAAGAATAGACAATGTAAGACCAAGAGCCTTATATTTACCAATCAAGAGGTCTTACTACACAAAACTAGCTTTTAGACCCAAAAAATTAAAACAAGATGTTAAAACTTTTAGGGTTCAAAATATGACTATTAAGCAATAGATCTTGATTGATGGTTAGTGTGTGAAGATCAAGGTGTAATTAGTGTGTGTGTTTAGAGAGAGAATTACCTAACTTGCCTTTTGATTAAATGAAGTTGTTACATCTAACCATGGCATAAATTACTATTTATAGCCCTTGGTTAGCTTGTTGACTAATCTTTTCTTACTTAACATATTTAGTCCTTGCACTTTATAATAGTGCTTACAAGTAGAACATTTCTTTATTTCTAACATTCTCCCCCTAAATGATCTACTTGGTAACTATTCTTATTATCTTTTTGATGACGACTTCTTACTTATTTTTGAACACTTGATTCTGAAGTAGTCTGTCATTTTCTTTTCTTTGAAGCTCGAAAACGCTGAGAATTCTTTATGAAAGTTGAGGACGACCTTGTAGCAAATCTCTCCTGAAATAATTTTCTCTCCCTATATGACAAGATAGATTTCTTTATCCCTGAAGGTATCAACTCTACTCTCGAACTCAAAATCAGCATTCTCAAAAGCTAACTTTGACCTTCTTTTGCAACTTGATTCTTTAATAGCTTGTATGAAATCTGATAAGTGTTAAAATGTACATATAAAATACCCAGGATTTCGCCAATAAAAACCAGAAAATATGCCAAAAGATAGAAATATGTGTGCTTTTGTGTTTCAATGTGCAGGAAAGGATATTAAAGTCAAAAAGAGCAAAATCAAGCCAAAACCGACAAGAAACGGAAAAGACAAGTACAAGTGAAGACAAGAAGAAAGTTATCAAAGCCGGATCAAGACCGTGGACAAGAAAGTAAAGAAAAGGACAAAAGATTGAAGAAAATGACCACTTTGCCCTCACAATGGAAGATAAAAAGACTAAAATACCCTTGGGCCATTTTTCTACACTATTCATATAACAAAAGCCCAAAATAAAGCCCATTTCCTCTTTTGAAAAGCACAAGGGTCGGAATTGACAACTTTCAAAGTTATTTTACACTATACATTTGAAGGAAGAAACATAAGGACTGATTGTGCATATATCCCAAACTTTTCAAACACACACGCGGGCAATTTCCCCTAACTGTTTTCCAACCTCTTTTCCCGCCAAAAATGCCCAACAAACCCAACTTCCCAAACTCATTCCCTGCTTCTCCCTACTCCTTCCCACCTCGTATTTTCCCACCTCCACATCATTATGCACACGTGGCAATCTCTTATTGGTTCGAACACATCATCAATTAGATCCAACGGCTGAAATTCAAAGAAAAAGAGATCAAGGGCTATGAAGACATGGAGTTTCTCATCTTCTCTTCACTCTCAACTATAAATATAAGCTCTTAATTCGATTTTAAGTAGTAGTTAGTTAATTTTTCAGTTTTCTTTGTAATTTTTCCTTTTTAGCTTTCGTTTACTGTTCATTGTTTTCAATTAAGCTTTTAAACTTTTAAATACAGTTGTACTTCTGGAATCTTATCTTGTACTCTTCTTTTTAAAGCAATAAAATAGTTCAGTTGTGTTTGTTCTCAAATTTTCATGTTTTAAGCTGTTTTTAGCTATTAAGCTTGTAATAAGCTCCTTTTAGCTTATTGAATTTTCTCTAGCTCTCAAGTTGTCCAAATGTTCTAAAAAGTCTTTTAAATACTGTTTTTGTCTAATATAGTTCAAATATGGTCATTTGAGTTCAGTTTGAGTCATATTGGAAGCAATAAGGAGTAATAAGCTACATTTAGCTTATTGAGCTTAAAGCTCAGGTTTTAGAGGCAAGGTGCCAATTAGGTTTTAAAAGTTAGAGCCACTCATTCAACAAGAGTGGCTTGGTTCTGAGACTACATAAATCTCAGGTTTCACATTCCTAAATTCATTTCAGCTTATTCATTTAGCTTATTTCAATGACTTTATGTGTGCTTAATCTTGTTCAATTTGCTTAGTTAGTTTATATATGCAATTACTTAAAGCTAGTTGTAGCTAGAATTCATTAAGCTTACATTTTGCTTTAATTTTTAATTCCGTGAGAATGAAACAATACTTTTTGAGAAAGTATTTGAGTGGCTTAGGAAGGGTGTGCATTTGCATCACTTGGGTTCACTGATGTCTTACTTCAATACCAGAAATCAACGATTGAAATCCGAGAGCTTATGAGTTGACCCAGTTTCTATCTAGTGTTGGGAACAAACACCTTCATCTTTTCTTATAAGCCTCTCACTTTTCAACTCTAACCTTTTCAATTTTTGCTATCATTGATTCTTCTCCATATTTTCTTGTCACTTTTAAACTTTCTCATTTTCTTTCATTTTGTTTATCATTCAAAAGCTTTATCCTTAAGCCCTTTTAGCTATTTCAAAAATGTTGAATTTACAACATTTTTGAATGCTTTAAAGGTCTTAGTGCTAAAGCTTTGAATGAAAACAAAGAAAAGAAAAAAAAAGAAAATGATAATAAAGTTGTCAAAACTTGACAAGAATTGATGGAGAAGAATCAAAGATAAGCAAAATGTAAAAAAGGTTTGAGTTGAACAAGTGAGAGGCTTTTAAGAAAAGAAGAAGGGTGTTTGTCCTACAACTAGGATAGAAACTGGGTCAATATTATCTATCGGATTTCATTCGTTGATTTCTGGTTTGAAGTAGACATCATGAAAACCCGCGCAGTGATTGCAAATTGCACAACCGTCTAGCCCAACTCAAAATTACCTTCTACAAAAAAGTATTTGTATCATTCTCACTGGGATATTTAAACGCATAATCTGAATGCTTTGCTATTGGTAGAGTATCCTACAAAGAATCCTTCATCAGTCTTTCCATCAAATTTACCTAGGTGATCTATGGTAGAGTATCCTACAAAGAATCCTTCATAGTCCTAGCAGCCTCTATCAGTGTCCTATTTTCCTTTCCGCAACTCCATTTTGTTGTGGAGTCCTAGCAATACTAATTTCCCTCTTAATACCCTTCATTTCACAAAACTGATTCATGACCTTATTCTTGAATTCAGTCCCATTGTCACATCTAATTACTTTCACCTTAAGGTTTATTAGACTTTCTATGCCAGTTATAAATGTTTTAAGGATTTCACTAGTTTCATCCTTAGTGGCTAAGAAGAAAACCCAACTAAGCCTACTATAGTCATCTGTGACAACTAGGCATTACATCTTTTTCATTAGACTCTTTACAAATGTTAGGTCAAACAAATCCATATGCAATATTTGTAGAGGTTGGCTGATTGAGCTTACAGTCTTGGTCTTACAAGAGGCTTTATGTTGCTTTCCTTTCTGACAAGCAACACATGTATGATTATTTTCAAAAATATTTAAAGGTTCTTACTTTGATAATTTTTCATTTCATCTTCTACAACATACAACACACAAGAACAAAATTTCTACCTTTCACAAGCATGACTACTTCAACGAATCTTATAATGACAAAAGTTTCTTTCAACCTTCACGGGAATGATAGCAATCATATTTGCTGGTTTGAAGGAGCTTGTAGGTTATTTTGGGGGACTATGTTTGTTTATAAAGGGGAGAATGTTTGAGATAAGAAAATATTTTGATTTTAATTTCATGGACTTCAAAGGATATTCTTCACCCGGAGCTTATTTTGGAAGCTTATATAATCATGATGTTCTTGATGGATCATAATCATCATGAGGGGGAGAAGATATAAGCTTGAAACGTAAGGTCAATTCAAGTATATGAAAGAGGAGAAGATATAAACAAGAATATATGGGACAAATCAAGATACTAGCAAAGAAATTGAATCAAAGAAATCGTTATGGTAAAAGTAGTTTGATTAAGAAGATAAGATTTGTATTCAAGATTAAGGTTACTTCATCAACTGTTTTGAATAAGCTGTAGTGTTTCATTAACTTCAAAGATCGATCAAGATAGCCGGTTCGACATTTGCATGGAATTACTTCTCAAGAATATCGACATTGTCTTCAGACAATCAAAGTTTACTACTTCAATATTCAAGAGATGGATATGTGATTGAAGGGGAGCTTAAAGAGTATGAAGATTCATGTGACAAGTCAAGTGTTCAAGTCTTCTACAAGGAAATGTTCAATCAATATCATCATGTTTAAGATCTTTCGTCAGCAACATTATGTGATTGAAATCTACATACAAGATCAAGTTCAAAGATAAAGATTTCATATAAGTTGTTAAAGATTCAAGTTGCTAAAGAAGATCAAGTTAGCTTTTGAGAATGCTGAGAGTTGAGTTGATACCTTCAGAGATAAAGTGATCTATCCTATTATATAAGGGAAGAAAATTATAACGGGAGAGATTTGCTACAAGGTCGTCCTCAACTTTCATAAAGAATTCTCAGCATTTTCGAGCTTCAAAGAAAAAGAAAATGACAGACTACTTCAGAATAAAGTGTTCAAAGCATAAGGAAGAAGTCGTCATCAAAAACACAATAAGGATAGTTCCCAAGTAGATCATTTAGGGGGAGAATGTTAGAAATAATTAACAAATGTGAATTAAAAACGTGAGCTAAAACGAGAATTTAAAATATAAAGCACTTCCGTTAACAAATTTTATACCTAAAATCTCAATTTTTATAGAAAAATTTAGGAATAAAAAGAATTAGAATTTGTTATCTATTTTGAATTTTTATGAATTCTAAAGAATAATTGTATTACTAATAATATACTTTTTCTAATAATTCAACACTAAAATTCTATTTTTTTTTTTCATATTTATACTTGAATGAAGAAGAAAATTATTTACAAAACTGAATTTGATTTTCCAACTATTTTTCTATTTTCTATGATCTTTTTAAGAAAAAGAAATTGCTTAAAATCTATTTTAATTCCTTAGAAAATACAAATTTTACTGGGAAAAATATAAGAAAAAATGTTTTTTTTTAACTACTACAAAGGTGCTGTACTTTTAATAGAAACAATAAAGGCCAATTTTTATAAAGCAATGACTCTAAAATTTTAACATTAATGTATAAACCCTAATTTTTTAAAAACTAATTTTCTAAAAATATTTATATCCTATTTGATTTAATCCCAAAAGACAGGGTAGAAAATGAAACAATAGAAAGTAAAGGGTAGGCGGGGTAATTAACTCGAATTTACACTATAGTGAAAACAGTACACCCTTAACTATTGAAAATGTTCAAAACAGACCTTACGATTTGCTTATTATGAGCTTATTTAAAAAGTGAGAATAAGCAAAAACTTAAAACTACAAAGTTAAGCCTGAGCTTATACACTACAACTTTAATAAAAGCACTATGAACTTTTATTAACTGAATAAGCTAAAAATTAAGCTTTTTAATCTGTACAACAGAAACTAAGGTGTTTCCTTTGAAATCTAACTTTTCTAGTCTTTGGCTTATTACTAGCTTATTCCTAAATGAAAATTAAAACCAAAAGTTGCTAAATGAAGCTTATATTGTATACTATAGATTTCTAAAAAGAAATAAGCTAAGAGTTAACAAGATTAATGAGAAATTTGCTATTAAAAAGTGCAAGGTTCAGCTTATTACTAAAATTAAGTTATACCTAATAAGCTAATTAGCTTAAAACTAAATCTTAGAAACTGAAGTTTTGCAAATAAGCTCTCCTATGAACTTTGAATAAACCTAGATAAAAGGTTTTTGGTATGAACAACTAGAAAAGAGGAATCTAAAAGAAATAGGCAAGTAAATCTCAGCTGCTTACTATACTACCTTTGCTAGAACATTTAAGCTAGGCTAAAGGTTCAAAAATAAAACTTAAAAGATGATCTATATTAAGCTAATTGAGTACTATAAGATGGCTTAAAACTAAATTCTTACTTCCTAATTTTAAGTACTATAAAGAAGCTAGAAAATTGGTTAGCAACAGCAGTACTTACTGAGTAAGTACTGCCATTGCTGATATACTTGGTAAAAAACCTAAATGCAGGCTAAATTCTAAGGTGAAAACTCTTACACTAGCTCACTATATGTATCCAAGTTTACACTAACACAAAGTGAACTCTAAAATGCCATAAATCTCTTAAATCTAAAAACACTTTTACACTTAAAACTGCCCTGGTGCTAAAACACTATTTTTAAACTATAAACTTTGAAATTCTACAAATTAATTCTTAAAACCTTTTTAAAACTTGATAACTCTGAAAAACTCAACTATGTAAAAAGCTTTGACAGAATTATATTGACTCTAAAGGTCAAACATGCCTTAACCCAAACACTACTTAAAATGAACTGTCCAAACTATTTTTTTATCTAAAATCTATTTTTAAACTAAAACTGTCAAAACCTTATAGCTACTCTTACTTTAACTAAGCTAAATGAGATATTTGAGCACTTAGAACTAAAGCTTATTAAGGAAATTAAGCTAGTTACTCACCTAGCTTATTCTACTTATTATGACAGACTTAAAGGCAAAATTGAGATTAAACAAGTTTTAACTACTGAAAACTTAAGACAGCTAGAAAATAAGCCTAAACAAACATGTTTGAAGAGGAATGAACAAGAATGATTAGCAATTAGCAAATGATTTTAAGCTGAAATTAAGCTGAGATGAAATTTAAACAATGAAACCTGAATTTTATGTAGTCTCAGACACTAGGTCACCCTTTCTGAATGAGTGACCTTAAAACTCAATAACCTAATGGCACCTTGCCTCTAAACCAAGAGCTTAAAGCTCAATAAGCTAACTTGAGCTTATTCTCCTCATTGCTCTCAAATTTTAATCAAACTGAATTTAAATGGACTTAAGTGAATCAAAATAGACAAAAATAGTATTTAGAAGACTTTTTATAACATTTGAACAACTTTAGAACAAGAGAAAACTCAATAAGCTAAAATGAGCTTATTACAAGCTTATTGGCTAAAAACAGCTTAAAACATGAAAACTTGAGAACAAACACAACTGAACTAGCTTGATTACTTTTAGAAGAAAAGTACAAGATTAAAAACAGTAAGTGCAACTGAATTGAAAGTTTAAAAACTTAAATGAAAACGATGAACAGTACACGTAAGATTTAAAAGGGAAAATTACAAAATAAAAATGAACTCTCTAAAAACTAACTAACTAACACCTAAAATCGAATTAAGAGCTCCTATTTATAGTTGAGAGTGAAAAGAGGATGAGAGCTTCAATCCATTTCAGCCGTTGGATCTTTTTGGTTTGAATCTTAACCGTTGGATGTCTTGGATGATGTGTTCGGACCAATAGGACGTTGCCACGTCATAGAAATGACGTGGAGTTGGGAAAATACGAGGTGGTGTGAGTGTGGGAAGAAACGGGAGAGATTTAGGGAAGATTGGGCTTGTTCTGATTTTGGCGGGAGAAGTGGTTGGAAGGTGGTTAGGGGGAAAGGTTATACCCGCGTGTATGTTTGAAACTTTGGGAGTATTGCACAATCAGTCCTTGTGTTTCTCTTTATAAAGTGTAGTGTTAAATGTAACTTTGAAAGTTGACACTTCTAGCCCTTGTTGTTTTCAAAACAGGAAATGGGCTTTATTTTGGGCTTTTGTTATATGAATAGTGTAGAAAAATGGCCCAAGGGTATTTTAGTCTTTTCATCTTCCATTGTGAGGGCAAAGTGGTCATTTTCTTCAATCTTTTGTCCTTTTCTTTACTTTCTTGTCCACGGTCTTGATCCGGCTTTGATAACTTTCTTCTTGTCTTCACTTGTACTTGTCTTTTCCGTTTCTTGTCGGTTTTGGCTTGATTTTGCTCTTTTTGACTTTAATATCCTTTCCTGCACATTGAAACACAAAAGCACACATATTTCTATCTTTTGGCATATTTTCTGGCTTTTATTGGCGAAATCCTGGGTATTTTATATGTACATTTTAACACTTATCAAAATTCCCCAAACTAAAGGATTGTCGTATCCTCACGCAATTTTATCAATCATACACTTTGTAAACTAACAAGTTTCCAAAATGCCCTTGTTTTCACCTTTTATGAATCACCTTTTAAACATTAAAGCTTGACTAAAGCTTTAAAAATGAAAGTTAAGAGCTGAATTATGTTTAATAGCTAATGGAATTCTACTAAAATGCAAAAACTAAGTTCATCGTCCAAATTACTATAACTAATAGACATGCTAAAAAATGAATGATTATCACACAGTATTACTAGTTAATACTGCTTTGCAGTGTCTTGGTAAAGTTCTTAAGTGCAGGCCCAAACATTAAACATAAGAACTCATGGAACAAACTCACTAAATGTTACTTAAACCTACATTAACCAAACTATGAACACTAGAATGAAAGGAAACACTTAACTCCAAAAACTACTTAAACCTTTAACTGTCCTGGTGCTAGTAAACTAATTTTAAACTATAGAATCTTTAAAAATGCAAATTAACTTCTGAAACCTTTAGAAATCCTGTCTCTTATGAGAGACTCAACTAAAGAAATGAATTAACCTAATGGTAATTGACTTTTAGAGTCAAAGTAGTGTAAATCCAAACACTCCTTACACTTTTTAAACAGTGTCTAAACAAGACTTTTAAAAACTAACTTCAAACTAAATGACTAAAAATCTTATATCTACTCTATCTATAACTAGTCTAATTAAGCTATTTAAACTCTAAAATTCCTAGCTTATGTTCAAAAATAGTACTTTTTCAGCTAGCTTAACCTTCTAAATGACAGAATTTAACACATGAGATCTCAATGAGTTCTAACTACAATCAGCTTAAAACATTTGCATCTCTAAGCTAACTAAGCAAAATTAAACAGGTTTAAACACAAAAAGACAAAGAAATAAGCTACTGAATTAAGCTATGTGTATGCTGAAATCAAAATTATGAAGCTAAACCTTTGATCTGTACTCTGACCCTAAGCCAACACTTTCGATGAGTGGACTTTCAAATTCAGAACCATATGGCACCTTGCCTCTAAACCAGCAAGCTATAAGCTCAATAAGCTGAAAGTTGCTTATTACTCCTTATTTCTTCCAAACTCAATCAAACTGAATTCAAATGACCATAGGTGAACAAAAGTAGACAAATTACAATGATTTAACAAAGCGTTAAACAACAGTTTACAATATGTGAACTAGAGAAAACCCATAATAAGCTTCACTTTGAGCTTATTTCAAGCTTATTAGCAAAATCTGGCCCTTAATCATGAAACTTGAACACAAACACAACTCAATTAGTTTTATTGCTTTTAAAAGAAGAGTACAAGATAAGAAACAATGAGTACAAATGACTTGAAAGATTTAAAAGCTTAATTTGCAACGATGAACAGTACAAGTAAAGCTAAAAAAGAAAATTACAAAGAAAACTGAACTAACTCTCTCTCCATCCTCTAAAATTGAATATCAAGCTACTATTTATAGGTAAAAGTGAAGAGAGAATGAGAACTTCAATCCTTCCAAGCCGTTGATCACTTTTAACTTGAATCTTAGCCGTTGGATGTGATGGGTGAGGTGTTCGCACCAATGGGAGGCTGCCACGTCATAAAAATGACGTGGAGATTGTAAATACGAGGTGGGGTGGAGTTGGAAGAAACGGGAGAAGGGATTTGGGGAAGTTGGGTGTTCGGTCTTTTTGGCGGGAAAAACGGTTACAAGGCTGTTAAGAAGAAAAAGATAACCCGCGCTTGTTTGAAAGTTTGGTAATATTGCATAACAAGTCCTTGTGTTTCTTTTTTCCAAAGTGTAGTGTATAAGTAAGTTTGAGAATTTGCATTTCTGGCCCTTGTAGTTTTTAAAACAAGAAATGGTTTTGATTTTGGGCTTATTGTTGGGCTTTTGTGATCCAAATGGTATAGAAGGGCCCAAAGGGTATTTTAGTAATTTTGCATCCTCTTCAAAGGGTATAATGGTCATTTCACTTCAAACTTGACTTGACTTTTCATGATTTTGACCTCCTTTGACTTAATTTGACTTTTTTCCTTGTGTCGGGCTGATCTTCTTTGATATCTTTCCTCATTGTCTTCACTTGACAAGTCTTTTCCCGTTTCATGTCGTTTTGGTCGTTTTTGCTCTTTTTGACTTTGATATCCTTTCCTGCACGTTGAGACACAAAAGCACACATATTTCCATCTTTTGGCATATTTTTTTGGCTTTTATTGGCGAAATCCTGGGTATTTTATGTATCCATTTTAACACTTATCAAAATTCCCCAAAACTTCTAAGATTTGCCGTGTCCTCAACGGCTATTTTATCAATTGTACACTTTTTCTAAACTAACAAGTTTTCCAAATGCCCTTTGTTTTCACCTTTTTAGAATCCCCTTTTAAAACATCTTAAAGCTTTTTCTCACATATATCTCATTGAAACACATAAGGGCAATCATGTATTGCAATTTGCAACATTTTTAGGACTCATTGAAATAGCTACTAACCGATTAAAAGAGCACTAATAGAGGAAAAATTCGTCTTCCCGATGACCTTTCAACAAGACTAAACAAAGCTATTAAACAAGAATCCTTGTCAATATAAGTCCAAAATGGTTACGCTCTATAACTTACAACTTGTGAACTTTTCACTATCCCAAGGAATAAATTAATGATATAAGTGGTGCACACTTTTCAACTTAACCATAGATCAATTTATCATTATAGTTGAAATCCATCAAAGCTTTACACTAAGCCTTGTGACTTAAATGTTAATAACATCATAGATAAACCTCAACCAAAGCTAAAAGAAATTGAGTAAACAAAATTTATAACTTGATTTAGAAAAATAAATTTTTAACCATTCTTTTATTTCAATATACTAAATTATATATATAGTATATATTTGCAATAGGAAGGTTTTCTTAGTTCGAACCCCAACTTAGGCCTTTCTCCTAATAAGATATCGCATCAACAACCGGTGTTCTTATGTTTCGAACCCCCACTCTGCTACTAACGTTTGTGTGATAACGCGACATACACCTTCTTCCTACAAAGCCTAGAAATCCAAAGTCCCTTATTTGCAATCACCACCTAGCAGCGCGACCCTAGTGATTAATGCTACGAAACCTTGATCCCACGTGTACATAGTTTTAATCCTTGGTTTCGACCCCATCCGAGTCTCACACTCAACATGGATACGCCCAGATTAAGACTATATATACTTTATTAATCTATTTATGCGAATGCTTCATTGGCAGACTAAAAATAATGCCTTTTGCCATTAGAAATGCTTCATTGGCATTCTTTTTATAATTATATTTTTGGTGAATGGAAAATTTTCACTTTAGAAAATCAACTTATAAATTTGAAACCAAAAAACTTACTTACATAATAGATGAATTACTTTCCAAAATGTAAGACTTTTTCTAAAGACTTGATGACTAATAAATTCAAAAGAGCACGTATGATTAGGTGTGTTAAGAGCTTGTGGGAGTAAAAAGACACAAATCATTCATATAAGCTTTAGGTTTTCCAAATAAACCTTGCTTAAGCAAATACACTTATATTTAACTACATCATCTCTTGTTCTTCACATTTCTAAAATCCAATGCAATAGGATTTGTGAAAGCAGTAGCCCACAAAAGGTAGGTTAAAAGAACTAGCTCAGGGCATTTTCCACCCGTCACGTCAAAATTAACTCCTATTCTCTCACCAACAGGATTACCAAAAAGTGGTGTTTTTCCCCAAACAAGCTTCTATTAGTAGCAAAAACAGTGGTAAAAATTTTCCACTTTTTTCACATAAAAAGGTAATTAAAAAGGTTTCAAACAAGTTGCGTGAAAGTGGCAAGTCAATATCGAAGATATCCTTCCCCAAACTAAAAGAACATTGCCTAATGTTTTATAAAAAATAGGGGTCAAAAAGGAATCTAAATCAAAATTCTAAGTCATGCCAAAAGAATAGAATTGAGTCGATAAAGACAAGATATGAGATTTCCCACTTATGAAGAAGAAGATTGGAACCGATCAATGGCAATTGTGGACATTGCTTTGTATCTTCCACATTTTGAACCATGAATCCTCCAAAAATTCGAAAAACCCTAGACAAACACCAACAAGCACGAAAGAGAACAAGCTCCTCTCATCCAATTCCATTGTTAGACTCATTAGACGACTTAAAACGCTTAGTTTTTGTAAACCTAGTACAACTATACTCGTCCCTGATTGATTTTTCCTTAGAAGGCTAAGAAAAATAGAAGAAGATAAAAAGATAATCATGGGGTTGCCTCCCACTGAAGCGCTTGGTTTTTTTTAAAAAGGAGTCCCTAAGCTTGCCTCATATTCCAACAAGTTCTTTTGGAGGATAATAGAAGGGATTGAAGAATTTCCCAAGAGGTGGAAACCTCCCCAAACTAGTATAAAGATATAGCCGAAGCATGTTTTGATCCCGGGTACAAAGAAAAACTTATTATTAGAAAAGAGTTTCAAGAGAGAGAAAATGTGACCCGGAAATTCTTTTGTAACATGAAAGTCTATTTAGGGTGGGTGGAGTGGGTCCACAAACATCAAGAAATCAAAAAGAATTTAGCTTGTGCTAACTCTTTTTGAACTCTTATCCTTAAAAGCATCCTTTTTAAAAGGTTTCTCATGAAATGTTATCCCCGGGTCAAATATCTCTCCCCGAATGTTCATGGGGAATAACATATCTACGAGGTTAAAATCCTCATAAAACACATAATCGCTCCCGACATAAGAGGTAGTCCCTCAAATGGTGTTAGTATTTCAATGGTCGGGATGAACAACAAGTAACTCTTTTTTGACTTAGGTTCATCTTTGTTATCGAAATCCCTTTTGTCTTCTTTCCAAAGATTCAACCTTTTTTATCATTCATTTTCAAAGAAAGTCCTCTTTTCATGTAACCCATCTAGGAATGCAATTTTCCTCTTTCCTCATTATAATTGAACTCACCAAATCATTTCGTTATTATTTTGAAAACTTCATGATTAATCTCATCATTAATCTTTTAAAACTCATTTGGTTTCCCCAATTTCTAACCAATTCCCCAAGGTGGCCAAAGAAGGACACAATGGTTTTAACATCAAGATTCTTCTCTCCTTCAACTTCCTTTTTTTCCAAAGAAGATGATGGAGTTTGAAAATCACAAGTGTTATTTCTTTTCAAAATCTCATTCTTTTCCAAAACTTCTTTGTTTTTCCAAAAGTTAAGTCTTTCTTTAATGGAAGGACAAATAGAGGAAATTTCTTTTGAAAGATTACATGTTTTAACCTCATGTTTTTCAACTTTCTCATTGGTTAAATCCTCTTTAGTGGGAATGGTGGAAGGAGGAGTGATGGGATCACCATTAGTAGTGAGAAAATCACATTTAACAACTTCCGAAGAAGTGAAAATGGCATTAGGATCCTCATCCTTTTCTTTTGGTGAAGAAAAGATATCAATCATACAAACCGACTCTTTATGAGGACGAGTGGTGTATTTGAGCTCTTCGCTTCTTACACTAATAATCAATCTCTCCTCATCCGTCCTAAGGGACATTTCCCTCCAAAAACATCGATCAAAGTACGAGCCGTCCTCAAAAATGGTCTATACCCAAAATAAGAGGTACCGAAAATTCACACCAAAGTCTAACTACAACAAAATCTAGGGCCGGAAAGTCAATCTTCCACGGGACCTAGACATCATACAATTCCTTTAGGAACACAAAGAGAGAAAGTTGCTAGTTTTCTAAGGTCATACCTTGTAGATGTAAGCGGGATAGGCTAACTTGTGTACACGGAGAATGGCATAAGGTTGATACTAGCACCTAGTCGGCTAGGGCTTTGCATTTAAGCTCACTAAAAGTACACGGGATGAGAAACTGTCCCTGGGTCCACAAGCTTTTCGGAAGCTTTTTGAGAATGATCGCCGTAGAATTTTCACTCAACCGAGTATTAGCCATCTCCGTTTAACTTCTCTTTGTTCGACAACAACTTTTTTAAAAACATCTTTTTATACTTAGGCATAATATCAAAGCAACCGCCAAAGTAAATGTTCACATGAATCTTTTTGAACATTTCCCAAAACTTTTGGATTTCACTTTATCATTTTCACCTTTCTTTTCATACTCTACCCTAGAAGGATATGGAAGAGTTTTTGTTGGCTTGTTTGGTTTGATTGGTGGAGATTTAGGCAAGAAAAACTCTTCCTTATCAATTAAGATCTCTTCAAAAACACTTTCTCTAACCTCATCATCTTTTTCCCTTCGCATTCATCCTTTCTCATTATCCTTGTCAACTTATCTTTCCCTTTCCCGCATGTCTTACCCAGGTTGGCCGTTTTACGGTAACTTTGTGAACTATCGGTTGCAACCTTTGTCCTTTGTCACCTCAGTTTCCTTAGCCTTCATACTGTCCGGATTGACATAAGGAAGGAGGCAAGGGGGGATATAGGGTCCATCAAGAACAACACCACTACGGGTGGTAATCCCTTTGCATTCATTCCTCGGATTAGGAATAGTGTTACTTGGCAAAGTACCCGAGGTAGAAGCATGGTTACTTCCCCCATTATTCCCACTATTTTGCATAAAACTCATCATTGCTTTTTGAAAATTTCTTTGCTCATTTTGAAATTCATTTTGCTCTCTTTTAAAACTCATTTTGAAAATCTTCAATTACACCATTAGAAAGATCGTTAGACTCTCTTGGGATTGAGAAGGAATCTCGAACACTAGATTCGAATGAATCTTTTGATGTGTCAAAATGCACTTCTCCCATTTTTAAAGAGTTAACGGTTTCTAAAATCGGGACATCGGGTGTAATCGGAATTGGTTGACAAACATTCATTCTTGAAACAAAAGATTCACTTAAAGATTTGTCAATTATTTTCTCGGGTAAACCGGTTTCTTTTGAAATCCTCATTAATGGAATGATATCCTCCCCATTATCCATTGAACCATCATAGAAATATCTAGGGGTCTCTTCCCTTAAGGGAATGTCGGGTGTAATAGGAGTATCAATTTCCTTAATTTCAATTGTCCCCAAATATCCAATGGAAATGTTATCATAAATGGAAGTAGGACTTAAAAAATCTTTCACCAATTCATCAAAACGTTTTTGATAGTTCTCATCGTAATACTCATCAGGAATAACGTCTAGCTCTCTTGGGGTTGGGATAGGATACTTAACACTAGATTCCCGTGAATCTTTTTGTGTGTTAAGATGCTCATCCCCCATTTTTAGAGAACTAACGGATTCCTCGGGAATTCTTTGCATTTCTCCTAAAGACATTGTCTTACAAAACACTTTAAATCCTTTTAATGATGGATCAATGCGAGATCGCCTCGAGCGAGTAGAAGCTTTAGGAAGAGAATTTTCGATTTTTAAACACTCTTTCTTTTTACGTTCAGCTTCTAACTCCTCGGCCTCTTTTTCTTTAGCGATTCGCTCTCTCTCTTCTCTTTGCTTTTTAATCACACTATCACAAAATTCTTTAAATGTATCAAGAAATTCTTGATTCTTTATTCTTTGTGCTTTCAACTTTTCTTCAAATTCATTGTCTCGTATATCGAAACATTCGTGATCCATGTGATACCCTCCACATGTCTCACAAATGGGATAACCGTTTTCGCACCACAATTGAGTACAACAATAGTCTTCGTGAGAACCACGGCAATACGAACACAAAGCAACACACGAATTATCTTGTAAATCATGTGGTGTATTACCCTCACCATCATGACAAGAATAATCCGAAAAGTGTGGAGGTGTGGTATAAAGATTAGGAGAATAATTGTTAGCACTTGAATAAGTACTACAATTGAAGCAATCTCCATTAACAAGGTTTGAACCACACCTCGCACAAGTCGAACACGGGCAATGCGGGAATTCGTTTGTCCTTCCGCATTGAAAACAAGGATAAAACCCGTATGTCGACATAAGAAAGAATCAAAATTTAGAGGGATTGAGAAGAAGAATTATATGGATAAGAAGATAACGAAGAATATTTTTGGATTTTATATATTTTTCAATTTTTATAATTTTTTATTTATTAAGGGCCTAAAATTCTAAGAATGGAAAAATAATCGAGAAAGAACTCAACCAAAAGATCTACTCACGTCACAGTAGCTCTCTAACCAACTAACTCACAAAGAAGAGCGGAGAAAAGGGTAAGAGCGCGGCTCTTTTAGAATAACCCTTTGTCCCTTGAGGCGATCCGAAGACCCGGCCTGCCTACTCTCTTTAATGAATAAGCCAACTAGAGGTGAGCCGTACCTGGCGAGTGTCAAAAATGGGAGTGTTTTGATCTTTTGTTGCGATGATATTATGATAATACTCTATTAAGAGTATTATATTATTGTTGATTCTTTTTTTAAAGGAAAGTTTTTTTATGTTTTCAATTGCTTCTTATTATTTAACTTTTATTTATAGTAAAAAGAAAAGAAAATATATTTTTTACTTTTTATAGTTTTTGAATTTTTTTTTATGTTTTTGATTATATAACAAGAATGTAACTTTCCCGGTGGAAAGGATCTTCTCGACTTTACTTCAACGAATATCCTCAAAAATCGTTCACGTCTTCCCCGGCAACGGCGCCAAAATTTGGTTGCGTGTATAAGCACTAGTCAAATTTATATATGTATAGTATAAATCCCGTGACAATTCTTTCCAAATTACTTCTCAAACAAGAGAAATAAAAGGATAAAATCTCACTTAAGAAAACACAATACGTATATTTTTAACCGGGAAGTATTTCTTCTCGGGTCGTATCCCAACGAAGTCGTGAATTGAGATTCGGGAATAATTCGGATTCGAGTCAAGAATGAATAAAGGATTTTTGAATTTTGAATTACACTACGAATATAATAGCACAATTAAACTATAGAACAATTAAAGAATTAAAAACGATTAACTAGCTCGAAATTTTAATACACGAAAATTAAAAACGTGAGCTAAAACTGAAATTTAAAATCTAAATTTAAAATCTAAAGCACTTCTAATTAACAACTTTAAATACCTAAAATTCACAAATTTAAAAAAGAAAATTTTAGGACAAAAGAATTAGAATTTTTTATCTATTTTTGAATTTTTTATGAAATTTCTAAAGTAAAATTGAATTCTAAAAATAAGAACTTATTTCTAAAAATTAAAACTAAATTCTATTTTAATTTTTCAAAAATACTAGAATGAAAAAGATAAATTAATCACAAAAAAGCTCAATGAAAAAAAAAGTTATTTTCAACTATTCTCTTCTATTTCTTTAATGATTATTTAAGAAAAAGAAATTGTCTTAAAACCTATTTTAATTCCAAGAAAAATACCTTTTTAACTGGAAAGAATTACATGAAAAATGCTTTTTATCTACTAAAAAGGTGGCAAAATTTAAGAAGAAAATGCCCAATTTTTATCTACACCAATTGAACTTTAATTTTGTCAAATTAATACCTAACGCCAAAGTTTTATTAAACTAAAATTAAAAATTATTAAAAAACTATTTTTAATCATTCCTAAAAAGACCGGGTGGAAAGTTAATAAAGAGAAGGGTAGGCGTGGATAACTGATTGAAATTACACTACTAATGAAAACGGGCAACCTAAACTAATCTAGAAAATACAAAAAAGACCCTACGACTTATGGCTTATTTTGAGCATATCCTAAAAAGTGATCTAATGATCAAAACTTAAATACTAACAAAAGTTTTAACTTGGAGGCTTATACCTACAAACTTAACACTAGACACTTCATTGAACTTTTATCAACTATCTATAAGCTAAGAAAATAAGCATTTCAAACTGTGTCACAGAAACTAAGGATTTTGTCTATCTTTTTCTAAGGTTTTTTGGCTTATTTCTAGCTTCTTTCTTCACAATGAAAACACTTGAAAACTCAAAATAGATAGCTATATGAAGCACTTAGATGTATACTAGGGATTTAGTCACTAAAAAGAAATAAGCTGAAGAGGTTAACAAGACTATCAAGAAATTTGTTATTGAAAAGACTAAGATTCAGCTTAAAACTGAAATTAAGCTAAACCTAATAGGCTATCTAGCTTATTACTATCTCCATACATAAAAAAAAAAAAAAAAAAAAAAAAAAAAAAAAAAAGGGGGGGGGGGAAAAAAAAAAAAAAAAAAAAAAAAAAAAAAAAAAAAAAAAAAAAAAAAAAAAAAACAAAAAAAAAAAAAAAAAAAAACAAAAAAAAAAAAAAAATAAGAAAAAAAAAATAAAAAAAAAAAATAAGAAGCTAAAAATTTAGCAATAAGCCTCCTATTAATATTGATAAACTATGATATACGGAATCTTGAAAAACAGCAAGAAACTAGAAAATCCAAAAAGAGGAATAAGCTAGGAACAAGTACTTAGCTATACTACTTTTGCAAGTTCAAATAAGCTAGACTAAAAGCTTAAAATGAAAATTAAGAGATTAATTTTGTAAAGCTAATGAAGTACTAATTAAATGCTTAATTCTAAACTCTAACTCCTAATTTTAAGAGCTAAAGAGTGGGCTATGCGAAAGTGATGCAGCAACAACATATTAAACTGTTGTTTGCTGAATTATACTCAGGTGCTACACCCCTATAGGACGCAAGCTAAGTTTTAAAGTAAAACCTCTTTAAACAAACTACTTATATGTATCTAAACCTACATTAATCAAATGTGAGCTCTAAAATGGTAAGAATCACTAAAATCTTAAAACTACTTGAGCATTAAACTGCCCTGGTGCTGGCAAGGACTTTTTAAGCTCTAAATTTGGAAAATCTACAAACTAATCTTTAAAACCTATTTAGAACTTGATTACTTTGATAAACTCAACTGTGTAAAGAGTTTTAGCAAAGTCCTGTTGACTTTAGTGGTCAAAATCAACCTGACCCAAACACTACTTAACAAATCTGTCTAATATGAATTCTACTTAAAACTCTATTTTAAGACTAAAAAGACTAAAACCTTATAGCTACTCTTACTTAAACTAACCTAGTTAAGCTATTTAGGTACTAAAATAACTAGCTTATTAAGAAAAATAAGCTAGTTTATCAGCTAGCTACTTATCACTAAATGACAGAATTAAAGCAAAATGTAAGCTTAATGAATTATATCTACAACTAGCTTTAAGTAATTGCATCTATAAACTAACTAAGCAAATTGAACAGGATTAAGCACACATAAAGTCATTGAAATAAGCTAAATGAATAAGCTGAAATGAATTTAAGAATGTGAAACCTGAGATTTATGTAGTCTCAGAACCAAGCCACTCTTGTTGAATGAGTGGCTCTAACTTTTAAAACCTAATTGGCACCTTGCCTCTAAAACCTGAGCTTTAAGCTCAATAAGCTAAATGTAGCTTATTACTCCTTATTGCTTTCCAATATGACTCAAACTGAACTCAAATGACCCAAATTTGTAACTATATATCATACAAAACATATATATAAAAGTTACTTTTTAGACTCATTTGGACCATACTTGAATATAGATATAATATTCAATAACTTAAAAGGATGCTTTATTACAAGCTTAATATCTGCTTAACTACAGCTTAAAACATGTCAAACTCATTTGAAACTCCTCTCACAACTGAACTATTTTTATTGTTTTATTTTTTTAAAAATAAGAGTACGAAGAATAGAATTCCAGAAGTACAACTGTATTTAAAAGTTTAAAAGCTTAATTGAAAACAATGAACAGTAAACGAAAGCTAAAAAGGAAAAATTACAAAGAAAACTGAAAAATTAACACACACTAACTACTAACTAACTAACTCCTACTCTGAATATTTGAGCTACTATTTATAGAGAGATATGAAAAGAAGATGAGAATCTCAGTTAATCCAAGCCCTTGATCCTTTCTCTTTTGAATTTAAGTCCGTTTTTGAAAATTTCTTGAATGTGATGTGTTTGAACCAATTAGTAGTATGACGCTTGTGCAAATTGACATGAGGTTGGGAAAATACGAATAGGGTGAGGTGAAAATGGGAGAAGGGATTTTTGTGAAGTTGGGTTAGTTTCGGAATTTGGCGGGAAAGTTGGTTAGAAAGTGGTTAGGGAGAAGTTTAGCCGCGTGTATGTTTGAAACTTTGTGGAAATTGCACAATTAGCCCTTGCGTTTCTTATTTCCAAATGTAGTGTAAAATAAGTTTCGGAATTGACACTACTAGCCCTTATACTTGCTATCTCATTTTTCCCTTTATAAACCAACTTACTAGCTTTGACATCTTTGGTCCTTTGACTTCAAAATATCCAAAAGAATCCTTGAACTTTTGAAAACTTGTCATTATTAATCCTTTGACTTCAATTGGGTCTTCATTGACTTTCTTTTCTTGTTGTCAGGCTGATCCGACTTTGATAACTTTTCTCAAATTTCTCTCTTGTACTTGTCTCTTCCGTTTCTTGTCGGTTTTGGCTTGTTTTTGCTCTTTTTGACTTTGATATCCTTTCCTGCACATTATGACACAAAAGCACACATATTTCCTTCTTTTGGCATATTTTCTTGGCTTTTATTGGCAAAATCCCGGGTATTTTATATATACAATTTAACACTTATCAGCACTTAATTATTCTAATCTTGTAAGAAACCTTTGAAACTGCTCAAGAGAGGATTGCTAGTTTGGGGGAAGCTTTAAAAGCTTCTAAATAAAGAATATGTGGCATGAATTAAGGGGAAGCTAATTTAGAAGCTTCTCCTTAACCAGAAGTGCATGGGTTACTTAGTTCGTTCATATTACAGTATTTCTCCTACAAGGTACTACAAAGATGATCCATGTTGGAGTGCAGACTTGAAGTCAAAGACCACAAAAGACATCATCAGCATTGGAAGCTTCGTGGAAGTTCTTGTTCTTAATCAATATGTACTTGTTAGGAAAATATTGTAAGTAATTCTGTATATCGTCCTATGGGGGAAGATTGTTAGGATTTCATTTTATGTGACGACATTTATGAAATTACCATAGTTTATAATAACACCACACACAGGGACTAGAATAGACATTCTTGTATACTTAGCATTCGTGTGGGCTATAAATACCCCTCCAAGGCTTCCATAGAGGGGTTGAGGCTTTTGTATCATTTCACTTTCCATCTTATTTTACACTTTTATTTCTCTTTCTACTCTCTCTCTCTCTCTCTCTCTCTCTAAACATGACTATCATGTAGTTTGAGTCTCAAAGACCACCAGATCATAGATTCTTTGTTTCTTTCACGGGTCTTACGCACATTTTGGCTACCTTGGATGGTTTGGATAGGGATTTTTTAAGAGATGTCATTGGAGAGAAGTTGAGTATGATGGAGGTGTTGAGAATGAATGCTTATTTATACTGAGGATATAGGTTGGGTAAGGGTTGATGAGTATTGTGAAAATGTAAATCCAAGAAGTGTTGGTGAATTCTGTGAAAGGATAGATGGGATTAGGTTAAATACGGTCAAAAACCAAAAGGAAACAGTAAAGATCGTGTTCCAGGTGGCCGACCCCTTTATCTATGTGTTCGTCCCCCTTATCACTAAGGGGGCCGCCCTTAGAAGCTAAGGGGATCGCCACCTGGAAAAGTCTAGGTTGTCCAGGTTTTTGTTTTCTTGCAGAAAATGGTAAAGGGGTGAAATGTTTGGTGGCTATTTTGCAGCAAGTCTTAATTTTTATAGCAATTAAGACTAATTTATATAAACACTTAGCAAGCAGGAGTATATGATTAAGCATGCAAACAAACTTTCACAACTAATAGGTAACTAAGATGTGTTCTATATGTAACGAGGTCCTTATTAACTTGAACTCGGGATGACTTTAATAACAAGTTTTTTTTACTTAAGGATTTTGATTGTTCCTTTTAATGTGTTGCCTTTGAAGTTAATTCCTTTGTTGGAACACACTTGATTTAAAATATATTTATTAAGTTCACAAATAATTCATGTTTATATGTATATTTTATGACTTGAATTTCAAATCCTAGCATGTGCCTATATGCGACAAATGTGGATTAACGATTATTTCGATTAAAAAAAACTTAAGAAATAATCCAAGCTCTCCTTGATTTAATTTTGCTCAATCAAGAGTGTCAAAAAATATATATTGGATTATATATTTCGACAACAATTGTGAGATCATCATGCATTCATGGAAAACGTTTTTAGTATGTCTCAACAATGTATGAAAATAGGTTTTCATGAAATCCTAGTCGTGAGAAGTTTTTCGAGAAATAGATTGGGACTTTTATATTAAGTTTTGAAATTTAAGCTTTGGCAACACGAAAGTTTGCAAGTATTTATAAATACGTAATTTCTTAGTACTTTGAAAGTATGATAATAACTAATATCTTAGTTCTAATTATAAAACTTATGAAAAATTCCCAATCTTTGATTTTGTGCAACATTGAATCCTAGACACAAGATTAAGAGAATAATAAATGGAAGTTACTTGCAAATTTTGTTTTTAGTTAGATTATGTTTAACATTTAGAGGTTCTGTTTTAAAAAAAATTGGACAATCAGATGGCCGGCCCCCTTATGTATGTGGCCGCCCCCTTATCACTTAAGGGGGCCGCCCTTTAGGAGCTAAGGGGCCCGCTTATCTGACGAATTTGTTTTTCTGATTTTTTTTGAATTCTGGCGGATTTTGGTTATAGTTCCATGTTTTGTTGAGTGAGTTAAGTTTTTATTATGGTATTATAGTTGAGTGAGTTAAGTTTTTATTATGGTATTATAGTTGCTTGAAAGGATTTAATCAATTTGTTCCATCATTCTTAGACCTAGACGTAAGTAATTAAAAGGCTCACGTTTAAGGGGTTTAGTTATAATGTCGACAATGTTATCTTCCAACGAAACTTTTCTATGAAAATATTCCTTTTTTGAACATTATCACGAAGAAAGTGGTGATAAATTTCAATGTGTTTTGTACGAGAATGTTGAACGGGATTTTTACTTAAGTCTATAGCTCCTTTGTTATCACACATTATGGGAATATCATCTAGACTAATGCCATAATCTATGAGAGCTTGTTTCATCCATAGTGCTTGTTGGCATGCCTTTTCGGCGCTTACGTATTTGGCTTCGCTAGTGGATATAGCAAGAACGGTTTGCTTCTTTAAAAACCAAGATGTTAAACAACATCCCATAAACGTACAAATACAGCTAGTGCTTTTTTGGTCCATATAATCTCCCGCATGATCAGAGTCGGCATATACTACAATTTCTATGTCGGGCCCCTTAGGATACCATAATCCTAAGTGCGCAGTGCCTTTAATGTATCGAAAGATACGTTTAACTGCTTCAAGATGAGAGGTTTTAGGATCCTCTTGGAAGCGTGCACAAAGGCAAACACTAAACATGATATCAGGCCTACCTGCCATTAAGTATAATAAGCTACCTATCATACCTCTATATTTAGTATTATCCATGGACTCACCTTCTTCGTCTTTCGTGAGTTTTGTTTCCGTAGACATAGGAGTTTTCATAGGTTTAGAGTCTTTTAATCCAAATTTTTTAAGCATTTCTTTTATATGTTTTGATTGATTGAAAAATATACCATCTTCTAATTGTTTTATTTGTAACCCTAAGAAAAAGTTTAGTTCCCCCATCATACTCATTTCAAACTCATCATGCATGATCTTGGCAAAATCATCACACAATTCTTGACAAGTTGAGCCGAATATAATGTCGTCGACATATATATGGACAATAATAAGGTTAGATTCTTTCTTTTTAGTAAATAGTGTGTTATCTACCATTCCCATGGTATAATCATGTTTAATGATAAAGGCTTTTAACCTAATGTACCAAGATTTAGGAGCTTGTTTAAGTTTATAGAGAGCTTTCTTTAGTTTATAAACATGATTAGGTTTTGCTAAATCAAAAAATCCCGGAGGTTGTGCCACGTAAACCTCCTCATTGATAAAACCATTAAGGAATGCACTCTTTACATCCATTTGAAATAATTTGAAATCTAGTGCGCATGCATAAGCTAGTAAAATTCTTATAGATTCTAATCTAGCTACAGGTGCATAAGTTTTGTCATAATCAATTCCTTCTTGTTGATTATAACCTTGGGCGACTAGCCTGGCTTTATTTCTAGACACGACTCCATTTTCATCAAGCTTGTTTCTATATACCTATTTGGTTCCAATAATAGTTATATTCTTAGGATTTGGGACTAATTCCCAAACATCGTTTGTTACAAATTGGTTCAATTCTTCTTGCATAGCAACTACCCAACTTTCATCTTTTAAAGCTTCATTTATATTTTTAGGTTCTATGGTTGAAAGAAAACAAAAGAAATTACTTTTGTCTTGAGCTTGTGATCTAATAGTTCTTTGATCTAGGTTACCAATAACATTTTCTAGTGGATGACTCTTAGATTCTTTAATACTTATGATTTCATTACTTTCTAAAGATTTATCTATGACATCATTGCCTTAGGGTCTTGTTTTATTAACCTCAATTGCTTCTTTTTCAACAAAATCATCATCCTCCGAAGGTGATGTTTTAGGCGGTGAAGGAGTTTCATCGAATGTCACATTTAAGGATTCTTCGACTTTCATTGTTTGTTTGTTAAGAATTATATAAGCTTTACTATTTTGCAAATATCCTAGGAAGACACCTTCATACGACTTTTGGTCGAACTTGGTGAGATAATCTTTTGTATTAAGAATGAAGCATTTGCTTCCAAATACTTTGAAATAGTTAAGATTTGGTTTTCTATCTTTTAATAATTCATATGGGATTTTTCCTAAAATACGTCTAATTGAAATTTTATTAATTATATAAGTTGATGTATCAACCGCGTTACACCAAAATTTTTGTGGGACGGATTGTTCATTTAACATAGTCCTACTCGTTTCTTGTAGAGTACGATTCTTTCTTTCTACTACCCCATTTGATTATGGAGTACGAGGAGCGGAAAAATTGTGAGTAATCCCATTAGAGTCACAATAGTTTCCGAATTGTACTTCATTATCAAATTCCCGACCATGATCTGTTCTAATTGACACTATGGAACATCCTAATTTGTTTTGAATCATTTTACTAAAATTTTCAAATTTTTCAAAAGCTTCGGTTTTATTTTCTAAAAATCTAGTCCATGTAAATTGAGAGTAGCCATCAACAATTATTAAGGTGTAACGATTTCCTCCATAACTCCGTATGACGGAAGGGCCGAATAAGTCCAGGTGTAATATTTCTAAGCATCTAGTGGTTGAGACTATATTTTTTGCTTTATAACTAGTATGAGCTTGCTTTCTAATTTTGCAAGCGTCACAAAAATATCGTTCGAATTTAAGCTTAGGAAGATTTCTAACTAACTTCTTAGACACTAGAGATTGAGTTAATTACATATTTGTGTAACCTAATCTTCTATGTAATAAGGCGGAGTTTTCATCTAAAGTTGCAAGACATATTTTATCTTCCGATTTATTTCCTAGTTTCATCACGTATAAGCCTTTTTTCTAATTCATCTACCTATGACTTTTTCGTCTTTAATTATTTCACTATCGTGCTCAATAAATATTACTTTGCACTTATTATCACATATTTGGCCAACACTTAGCAAGTTAAATTTTAGATTATCTACGTGGTAAACATTTTCAATAATGAAGGAGTCATGAGAAATCGTACCTTTGCCTACGATGTTACCACGTAAATTACTTTCGAAAATAACGTCACCTCCGTTATATGCTTTGTATGTAGAGAATAGCTTTCGGTTACCCGTCATGTGTTTTGAGTATCCACTATCTTTAATCCACTCGTCGGGCTCCAAATTAATTCCCAAGCATATCTCATTAGACGCTTGAGCTACGAGACAATTTTCGTCTTTAGTCTTTTCTTTCTCATCTTTCCCACTATCGCTCCATGCTTCTCCGACAAAAGCCATTTGGTTCTTGCTTCTTGGTGGCTTTGGGCATTCTCCGATGAGGTGATTTGGACTCCGCATCTAAAACATTTTCTTTCACTTTTACCATTTTTGTCATCTTTACGTCTTTGGAATGACTTTCTTTCATCGCGTGGTTGTCTTACAAACCTTCCTCGTCTTTTGAAAAACTTCTTGAAGTCTCTCACGGCCATAGTATACTCTTCGTCTTCACTATCAGAGGTCGAACTTTCTTCATCACTAGATTCCTTTTTCGTCTTTAAAGCGAGTGATCTACTTTGGTCTTTTTTGCCTTTGACCATTTCAGAATCTTTCTTTATTATCACTTTATATACTTTCAAGTTGCCGATAAGTTCGTCAAGTGATAGTGTTGTCAAATTCTTCGACTCTTCAATAGCCGTGACTTTTGGGCGCCATTTAGGATGAAGTGCCCTAAGAAATTTTCTAACATAGTTCTTGCTAGAAAAACTTTCATCAAGTGCTTTTAGACTAGTAATGATAGTATTAAATCTAGCAAAAGCATTATCTATCGATTCCTCTTCCGAAATCGTAAATTGTTCATATTGTTGAACAAGAACTATTTTGTTATCCTTGACTTGACTATTACCTTGGTGAGTGATTAATAAAGTATCCCATATTTCTTTTGCGATTTTACACATAAATATTCTTTACGTGGAAAATCATTATAAATTACAATTTTAGCTTCATTATTTTTAGCAAGTTTCTTTTTAAGATCGTCACTTTGTTTGTCAAATGGTACAATTTTATCCTTTTTAGTTTCGGGATTATTTTAAACGGGAGGAAAATCACCATAGGTAATACTGTTCGATTGTATGAATGTTGCTTGAAACCACAAAAATGAAAAAGAATAGGTTTATATAACCCAAGAAGAACAGCAAGCCGGCATTCAACAGGTACATCATGGTTTGTATATATGATATTATTGAATGGTACCTGAGCAGATTAGTTTGATGAAGATACAGTTGGGTTGAGATTTCAGAGTATATGGAATATACGGATTCCACATTGGGATTAATACGTCAATGGCGTTTGGAAAAGACCATTGATTTTGAAAGTAGTTGGGGTCTTGATACTAAATTTAAGGAATAGGATTTTATTTCCATAAATTTGATATTAATGAATCCCTGATTATTAGGACATGATTTATATCTGCTTCGGGTTCAAATTACTTGCCTAGTATACATGTTACGTGAAATGTTGACTTTGGTTAATGTTGCCAACAAATGGGTCCATGTTTTTGACTAGCCTTGCTCATCCAGTTTGTACCGTTGGTATTGACAGATATAGACTTCACTCCGTGACCTATAAACTTTGTACCGCACTATATAAGGTAGTACCTACGCTTGTATTGTGAAAGAACACTACAAAACAGTGACAAATTATGTGTCACTAAAGAGTATGGGAGGAAGGAGCATGGATTTTTGTGACAATTTTGCAACAATAAAGTGATAGCATAGTGACTATATAGTAACAGTTTTAGTGACAGAAAAATGGGTCACTAAAATGGCAGTTTTTAAGTTTGTACCGTTTGATAGTTCCGCTTGCTTTGTCCGATAAACAAGTATGTACGCGCTAGTGTTGACAGATATCGGACGACACACACTTTAGACCGTGATTTGGATCTCGGACATGATGTGAAAAATGCTACGTATTGGTGAATATTTTTTTGATGACATTTGGGCAAAATTCTATGAAAACGGGTATCGCACATTCTGTGTCAGCGGATTTCGTTCAAATATGCGACAAGGATACATCTAATATGAGACACTTAAGATAGCAAGGCATTGTGCCGCCTACGTATTTGATAAATTGACTATTTCATTTTGCAGAATTACGTGAACATGGGCTACTTTCTATTAGGTAACAGTTGATCGCGTGTTAACGAAAGTTTGAACACTCTTAAAAATTGCACACCCATTAAAAACTGACTTTGATTATTTTAATGCTGCAACAGTGCTATATACAATAGAGTTTTAATAAATAGGGTTACCACATTATCATACGCTACTGTAGGTCGATTCCAAAAATGAGCTGCAAGACGCATCACAGATTGACAAATAAATCTCTTTAGAGATACTTGATCCTGTGCAAGATCTAAAAGGCTATAAATTGGTGACAAATCTAATGATGTATGGACCCTGTGGTGCTGTAAATTCATACTCATAGTATATGCAAAAAGGGTCCTGTAACAAGCATTTTCCTAAGAAATATAATGATACGACATTCTTTGATACTAATTGTTAGGAAATATACTTTGAGTTGATTATGACAAAACATATTAAAGATGGAGGATCTACAAGACAAAGCTAGAATAACATTAATGCTGATTGAAGATTAGTCAAATAGTATTTAATGCTGATTTATAGTTTCCTAATTTTATTTGATCTTATCTTGTCTTGTAAACCCTAACCCCTCTAGTATATAAAGAGGGGTAGGTGTCTAGGTTTATCATTCATTTAATTCACAATGTAAACCTAAAGGTGTGTGTGTGTGTACTCTAGGCGTCAAGTCTTTGTAAGACGCCTAGGATTATAGTTAGCTTATTAGTAGCTTAGTAGTATAGTAAGCCTTTGTATCCTGATCAAATACAATGAAAGGCTTAACGTTTATTAGTTACACCTTGTTCTTAACTATGATTGTTTTATTTGTTATTCCGCTGGATCATGGTTATGATATCCTAGATGAGCTAAATTGATTTTCAACAAATAGCATAATTACCAAAGTATAGGGACTAGAAGTGAAACATTAGAAAAATAAAGGAAGAGAAGCTTCCTTCCCTCTTCTATAAATACCCCTCCTAATCACCATTTGAAGGGTAAGCCTTGTAATAAACTTTTCCTTTTTCCCTCCATTTTATAATATTTGAAAATTAAATACTTGCCTTCATCTACTATTCTCTCTAAGCTTTCATGGATGATTATGTATGATTCAAGATAAACAAGACCTAACAAGTGGTATCATACATCATTAGAGAATTAGAGTGATTCGATTTGTGAATTGGTACACGTCCGAGAACCATAAGATAAAATTCGGTGAATTCGGTTGAGGTATTTGAGCTCTCCATTTGCGTTTTGGAAGCGGTTTTGAGTAATTGAGCATTATCGAGTCTCTTTATGGATTTGACGTGATGGATTACCATGGTTTGTGCATTCTCGGAAGTGTTTCAGCATTCTCAAAAGTGTTTTAGTATTCTCGGAAGGGGTTTTTGTATTCTCGGATCATTTCTTTACATTAGGAGGTTATTGATAAACTCGGTTTCATATCGAGTTTCATAAGTTTTCACACGTTTTCAATTTTATCGAAAAGTGTAAATAATGATTTACTGATTTTACTCTCAGAAATAAGCTTACAAAGTGTTAAAACATCACAAGTTCACGGTTTTATCGTGAATTGGGTTTTCGAAAAACAAA
>BQNB010050932.1:0-41266 GCA_026074375.1 Tanacetum coccineum | reverse complement strand
AAAAAAGACGAAATCGTAAAAAAACTGACGAAATCGTAAAAAACGTGCGAAAACGTAAAAAAACTGACAAAATCGTAAAAAAACTGATGAAATCGTAAAAAACTGACGAAATCGTAAAAAAACTGACGAAATCGTAAAAAACTGACGAAATCGTAAAAAAACAAGCGAAATCATAAAAAAATAGACGAAATCGTAAAAAGCAGGCGAAATCATAAAAAACTGACGACAACATAAAAAAACTGACGAAATAGTAAAAAACAGACGAAATCGTAAAAAAAACAAACGAAATCGTAAAAAAAACGAAAGAAATCGTAAAAATATGTGTGAAATCGTAAAAAACGTGCGAAAACGTAAAAAAACCAACGAAATCGTAAAAAACTGACGAAATCGTAAAAAAAGGACGAAATCCTAAAAAACGGGCGAAATCGTAAAAATAAAGACCAAATCTTATTAAATAAAGAAGATCCGACCAGTATCCCATTTAATGTTTTGCATGCGCCCATAAGCGTCTATTTAATATATTGCGTGCGCCCATTTAATATTTTACATGCGCCCATAAGCACCCATTTAATAATAATTGATGGGCAAAAAGTGCCCCCTACGTTTTAAAAAGGTGCCTAAAAGAGCCCATGAATTACCATATGGGCAAGATTTTCCACCTCTACTTATACTCGACACTAACATTTCTCATTCTTTGCAATTTAAAATCTCTAAGAAAGAGACTTGTGAATGCTTAGCCTAGCGAATTAAGATCGGCACTTTAACAAGTCGCATAGACTGGCAACAATCTTAATTCTAATAAATCAAGTTCGGCATAATGGATAAGCCTACATAAGACTAGCAACAAACTCGATTTAAATATGTTAAGGAAAAAGATAAGGTATAAAACCTGTCGGATCAAAATTTATTTCTCGTTATCACCTTTATTTGTGTCACAACACTTATTTCATCACTTTATTCTAATATTTATCACTTTTTTCACTTTAACATGCTAAGGATTTGAAGAGCGAGTGAACGATGGACAAAACACCGAGCACGAGAGTCTTCAAAATCCGGGCAATCCTGGACATAAAATCACAAAACACGAAACACAAGAAAGGAAGAGGCGAGCCTCCTCACATCACACTTATTTATAAATAGAAAAAGAAAATATAGAAACATGGGTTGCCTCTTGAGAAGCGCTTGTTTTTGTGCGAGTCTCTAGCTTGACTCTCCCTGATACTTGAGCGGGTCAAGGGGGATAGAAATAGAAAAACAGGACATCCAAGTGAGGAATTTCCCCTCCATACATCATCATCGGGCTCTTAGAAAAATCAAAAGTGATTTTGTCCCGATGAGATAGGAGAATAGAAGTGAGAATACCAGGTTTGAACACTTTATCCTCGTTTTCGGATGAAAATAGGAGCAAAGGGTCAAACACTGGACAAAGGGTGGGTTGGGTAGGTAAAAGATTATGCATAAGAACATCATGTTTAGAAATATCACCCACCACCTTTGCAGTTAAAACACCCGTATTGGGTTTAGTCTCAAAAATGTCATCATCCGGAGGTTTCGGAGGAGGACGGGGAGATGACGGATCATTAACATGATCAATGTTAGATGACTCATTTTCAATAAGGGGAAGGGAATCATTGCTAAGCAATTCTTCAAGAAAACGAATATCTCCTTCTGATTCATAGTCGTCATTCTTAATACCCGGTGGCATCGAGTTATCAGAAGCAAGAAATGAGTCGATCTCCTCCATAAGAGAGTCACTATCCTCAATGGGGATAGGAGGTGGAGAGAGAGACTCGATAATCGTATTAGCAATTTCCGCATTAAGTTCTTCTGGCGGTCGTGGACATGAATTATCATACGACAAATTCTCAACAAGACGAATTTCTTCCTCAGGTTTAAAGTCGGTATCAACAATTTTCAGTGGAATTAGATCGATATGAGCGAATTCACCAGAGAACTCCTCGAGAAGATAATCAAACTTAGGTAAAGAATCAATTAAAGTATCACGGTTAAGCAAAGATTAGATAAGATTAGACTCGGCATTAAAGGAATGCGGATCTATCTTGGTAGAAATGATTTCTTTGTCATTAAAAAGAGGGTTTGAATAAATTTTTAAATTTTCTTTTGGAACGTCCTCATTAGAAAGTGACTCATCATCACTAGAAGAAAAATCGTTGTTAGAATCAAAGAGAGGATTCGAGAAAGTTGTAAAAGTCAGAGAAAATTCATAATTAACGGGCAAATCACACTCACTTGGTAAGTCATGTGTGATTGCATTAACCGGAGAAATTTGAGGTGTATTATTCAAAGGAATAATGCTCTCCTTGTTAATAACTTTGAAATTCTGTAAACACGATGTAATATGAGTTCGACGTTTAGCTGTCGGCTCTGCGATATTCTTTACTTCCTGCGTTTCCTGAACGAGACGTTGAGATTTTGACTTTATTGATAGAAGTTTAGAATTAAGAGCACTCTCAATTAGATCTTCAACATTATTATGTGCACAATAAATCTCTTTTTGTCGACAATATTTAAGCAATTCTAGCATCGTATCTTCCATATTTTGCTTTTGCTCTTCACCAACTTTTGTACCACATATTTCTTTAATAATTTGATGAAAGTCAGAGTTTTGTGGTGGTTCTTCCTTTTCTTGAGCTGCTTGCTTTTGGGCAAGTAATTCTTGCTCTCTTTGAGCTGCAAGTAAAGCCTCTTGCTCACGTTGTTGATTCATTATTTCTGTATAAGCTTCCATCATTTTATAAAGCTCGTTCTTTGATTCAATCCATTCTTTACTTTCAATAAAAGGAATGACTTCTGGAATTTCCTGAGGCTGATGATTGTCGAAGTGCTGCGGGGGTTGAATTTGGTCAAAACCGAAAGAATTAAAATTATAGAAATTTTGGTTCATCGGTTGACATTGAAAAGTCGCATGAGGACCCCCGCAGTTTTCACAAACAAGATTTTGTTGTGAAAAATTAAGTGAAGTTAGTGGAAAATTATTATCAAAGTTTTGATCGAAACACGGGTTCTGATTGTAAACAAACGAAACTTGAGGTGGACAATCGTAACCATAATGAGCATCATTTCCACATAACTCACAAATATATATCTCATACTGGGGTTGTAGAGGGTAGTCGGAAAAATTGAGAGAATTAAAATTTGTATCATATTTACAATGAAAACAAATTCCTCCATAACGCATATTTCCACACCTTTCGTAATTACATTGTCGACAAATCGAACCGTCTAAAGGACCTCCACACCTGTAGCAACTAGGTTGATAGTATGTTGTCATTAGAATTAAACGATATAGAGGGATAAGAGAAAGAATTAAACGGATTTGAGGTTACGAAGAATATTTTTGGGTTTTATGTATTTTAAAACAAAGAGAAAATATTTTTGGGACCGATAAATCAAAAGTGCATGGTAGCTCTTTAAATTACTCACAAGAAAGTGGAGGAGTTGGTAAGCGCGAGGCGCTATTTAGAATAACCCTTCTCCTTTTGGGTGATGTTCTTAGGATCAAACCCGCCTTAAACTTCCCTTATAGTTCGTAACCTAGAGGTGAGCCGATTTAACAATTGACATCACAGTTGTTTTGTTTTTTTTTGTTTTTTTTAAAGATATTTTCAAATACTTTAGGAAAAGTATTTGTGTTTATTTGATAGAATATTCACAAAAATCGAGAAAACAAAAATATTTTTGCATTTTTATATTTATATAATAGAAGAAAATATTTACAAGTGAAACTTCACGAGGAAGGATCTTCAAAACACTAATCTTCAAACGAAACGCGAAAATCGTAACACGGCGTCCCCGCCAGTGGCGCCAAAAATTGATACGTCCCGATACGTACTATATATATATATAAATATATAAGTATATTAGGATGTAAACAATTATAGTATAGTAAGTATTTTCCGTCGGGTTCGAGAAACAAAACTTTTAACCAAAGTTGTCTCAAAAAACCTCCCGGGTCGTTTTCCCTCGACGAAGCGTGAATTGATAATCGGCTAAGTTCGTGATCGCGCGTTTCGAATGGTTTAAAAGATTTTTGATTTGGTTTTCTAAATCCTACTAAATGTAAATGACAAGTAAATAAATGTACGAAAACAAGTAAGCAAGTAACGACAATTAAACACGTAAGCATAAAAACGTAAATGGGAATTAAAAACGCGACATTTAAGCAAGTACATCAAATTTATGCCCTACGAACACAAATTTAATTTCTAAACCTACTAAATGATAAAAGAAAATTTTTAGAAAAAGAATTTTATTCTTTTGATTTATATTTTATTTTTTATGATTTTTTAAAGTTTTTAATAAAAGAAAATGATATAAAAATAGTAAACTTATCCTAATAAATCTGGAAAAATCACAAAAAGTGTAAAATGATATTACTGATTTTATAAAAATAGAAGCTTAAAATAAGTAGAACAAATAAGCCCCTAAAAAGCCCTTGATAAGCTACGGCTTATATAACACACTAAAGAATCAAGCTAACTGAAAATTATTATTAAAGAATAAGGTAGGGCTATCATAACAGATAGCCCTACTGGTGCAGTTGGTTAACAAATGAAGTGTTAAGTATATATAAAGGGTTGAGGTCAGGGGTTCGAGCCCTGCTCATTTTGAAAACTTTTTGCACAAACTAATTAAGGACATCAAAATAAACTTTTTACTCAACTACAACTTTTTGTGAAAACTAAGAATAAGCACACAATAAGCCAATAAAACTGACAGCACAAGCTTAAGATTTAAGACAGATTTAACACAAGAGTCAAGGGCTACTTTTATGCCTCAAATTAAGCTATCTAATAAGCTCAAAATCCTACAACCAGCTAAAACAAATCAAAAATGAACCATGGAGAGCTTATTTTGTGAAAATCTTACCTAAAACATCCTAATCCTATTCCAAATCTAAGAATCAAAACTAGACTTTTGAACTTTTAAAAACTTGAATATGCAAACTATTTTAAGCCAAATTCTACACAACTCATGAAACAATGCACATACTTAAACTACCAGGCTCTAAGAACATTTAAGAGTGAAATTTTTAGCATTAATAACAATATTCAACTACATGAATCTTATAATCAAAAGAAAAACAGTTTTACTATTTAAATTCACACAGACTTGAGAATTTACTTTGAAATCATAAGCACTTATGAAAACTAACTTAAAAACTTGCCAACCTTGATATAAAACTGATTTGGAATGAATCAGAATTGGGTTTTAAAACTTAAAAGTTCGCACAACAGTTTTAATTCTAAAATGGATTCTTGATCAAAATACCCTTTTAAGTGACAATTTAACAAATTAAGCTTGATAAAAAGAGTTTTAAACATCAAACTTCCAATACCAGATTATACAAAGCTCTAATAACAACTAATAATCAAATTAAATCATTCAAATGAGCAAGAATCATAAGAGAACACATTATGCAAGCGTTTATGGATTTTTGACAAATTTTTAGCACTAACTAGAATCAAGAGATCTAATCAACACAAAGCAAAAAACAGATGATTAAAACACATTAAACAAAGTTATTAATATAGCAACTAGATGCAGATTAGCTCACAATATGGCAAGAATTGAGCATAAGCTAAGATGACTAGAAAATTTAATTTGGAAACTTACTAGAAGTCTAAAGCAATTTGATGAAGACCTAAACTCTATCCTAAACCCCTAATCCAGCTTATGAATCAATCCATAACCCAAATCCAAAGCTTAAGTAAGCTTATTCCAATGCCCAAATACCAAAACCAAATGCAAAAGCTTCCAAATCAGAATTTAGCTTCCAATTTCCAACAACAAGCTTAAATGAGCTTAGATAAGCTCAATGAAGATAAGAGAACTAATTTGAGTGAAGTAGAATGATGATTTTAAGTAAGTGAACAAGACAATAAGGTATACAATATTTTTGTGATTATATTAATTGATAAGGAAATTACAATACAAGTATGGTAAATGACAATGGTAAGTAAAGACTGATAAGTAAATGACAGTAAATAAAAGTGGTAAACCAATTCTAAATGCGTAAATTGGAACAAATTTCTATCTAACTATCTATCTCTATTTATAGTTGAAATGAGGAGAGCTCTTGAGGACGTTGTGCTTTCTCTTTGTGTGATATCATTGAGTGTTGCCCAAGGAATAAATCCCACCATCCAATCTTGAATTCCCATCACAGCCGTTGATTTGATGTGTGATATCACTCGGATCGCCAGCGTGGCATCTTTGAGAGGTGCACATGCTCTTTGTGTGACTAGGGGGAGCATCTTAGTTTGATGTTGACAGTTACCATAGTTGGGTAAATCGAGCTCTGGTTAAGTACTAGTAACGATGGTTGAACAGTATAACCAAAACTCGCGCCCTTTTTTCTGTTTTTTAACTTTTGTTTGACCGGAGCTTTAAGGGTGTTGACTTGGGCTAGTATTTTAGATTCGGGTCTTATATTGGGCCTAAGGTTTAAATGTTTACTAGAAGTGAAAGTTAACGATTGTTAATTGGAATTTAACAATCGTTAATTGTTGTTGTGTTTTTTGTAGTAAAGGATTTAACGACCATTGGTCCTTTTATGAATTAGGGACTAACGGTGTTATTTCTTTGACGGTTTTGGGATTTTTGGGCTTTTTGGGCTTTTTGGGCTTGTCTTGGGTTTCTTCCTTGATAAATGCATACTTTTGCCTTGGATTTTCATGCTCTTTCATTCTCGTGTCCGGTTTCATCTTTTTTTAGGCTTGTTTTGGGTCTTTTCGTCCAATATCCGTTCCCTGCACATGAATAACACAAAACACACAATATACAATACATTTTTGTCCATTTGTGGTCTTGTTGGCATAATATAGTGTACAAAAGGTATCCCTTGCACCTCGTGCCTTATTGACCTCCTGAAAAACATTGCTTTAAAACGTTAATATATTGTTGAGTGAATTCTTAGGTTTATAAATGTATAATGTAGGACCACAAGATTCCCCCATGATAATGCAACAGATGCAAACATCATAAAATGTAATTACGTTTTCCTAAGCCCATGACACCGAAGCACGACATAAATGAATTGCAATATAAATTTCCAACATTGCCCATGGTGATGTTCTAACCCGTAACATCCTATGTCCGACATGGTATACGTTTGTTTGTCCAGTGATAGCTAATCACCCGAACGGAGATGTCAATTCTAATAGATCTATTCATAACATTCGCGCTCACTATACTAGCAATTGACAGTTCATGATTATAGGCACAGAGGGTTATCGCTACTTAGGCAACACGTAATCATGTTAAAATATACACTTGCGTCAAATTTGTAAAACATGCATATGTTTCTCACCCCAAAACTTATAAATCATTGTAAATGTAAAACGTGGGGCTATGAACTCACCTCGAGTGAATTGAACAATCAACAATGTATATCACAACAGATAATGCGTCACGATAATGACCGAATGCAACCTAATCAAGTATAGGTCGTATAAGTGTTAATCACTTTGAATAACTACTACCATATATAATTCTATATAGCTACATCACCATCTAATTGCATTTGTGAAATTGTATTTATAAAGTTAAAACGTTTATAAATATTTCATTAGTAAAAACGACGTAACTTTATCGTTTTAAGCTCGTTTCTTGCGTTTCTTATGTTCACACTTTCGTATTATTACGAGTTATCAAAATATTACATTTTCATATTTTTAGTCCCCTGATGAACAGTGGTTTTTACTGTTCATGACAGTTTATAAATTTATTTTTATAGATTTAGTTATCGTAAAACCCGTAAATGTCGTATTTTATTCGTTTTAGCTCCGTTTTTAGTGATTCTTTCGAGCACGTCTTCGTAATTAAAAGTTTTATCAAATTAATAATGTTTTCAAAATGTTCATGTCTGATATGAACAATAACTTTTATAAAAGTATTTATTGTCGTAAACTCGCTTAATTCATAACTCCTTCGTTATTAATCATAAAATTATAATTTTTATTGTTTTAAAATCCTAAAATTATGTACTAACTGGTAAAATATGTTTACATTTTCATTAGATGTGAATAGTAACTGGTTTTTATAAAATTTCTTTTATAAACGCGTTTAATTAACGTATAACTTAAAATTAGCATATCTCCTTCATTATAAATCGGTTTTTCGAGTTCTCTACATGCCCACGATCCTTGTGACATGTAGTACTTTATAAAATCATAAAACATATGCCTTAAAATTCGAATTCTAACAGTCCCTTTTTGAAATTTTCTAAAAATGTGTTTAAAAGTTGTTTTTATAACTTTTTAGTTTTACCACTTTGTTACAAGTCCATTACCACCCTTATTATCACATGTCTTACACACCTATGGTCCTTAGTCCATGATTAGTCCAAAATTTGTCCAAGAAATCACAAGATCCATTAGTTTACCTACTCATTTGTTCATGAACTTTAATATATATACTTTTATGGTAACTTGTTTATATATACTTTTTATAGATAAACCATACTTGTACATTACTTACACATCCATTATAACATGATGTTAAGATCCATATATCATATGTAAGAGTTTACCAAACCATAAACAAGTGTAAAAATCCATTTTTACAAGTAAATAAGTCCTTGAATGGTGATTAACTACATAAACATCATATATGCATAAAATCATAAAAGTAAAGAGATCAAGGTTTTTAGGTAACCTTAATATGAAGTATGATGATGAACAATATGATCTAAACCCTTGTTTAGATGACAAACCCAAGCTTACAAGACCTTGAAAACCCTAATTTCAAGTAAACCCTAATCTTGAACCTTTCTTGTTTAACACTTGTAAACCTTAAACCAAACCTTCAAATCACCTTAGGTTATCTTAGATATCATGTAGGAATGTGTGTAAATGTTGTAAATAAGTTTGATATGGATTTTGTGTGTGTTTGGATCTTGGTCGTGGCCTATAAGAGAGGAAAAAGAAGTATGTGTTTTGTTTTCACTTAAGAAATGGATATGTGTGTGTGATCTTTACTAGATAATGCCTTATATACCATATTGACTAGTCAAGGAACACTTAGAGGATTTCTAGGGATAGTTGGTCAAGTTAATATTAGAGTTAGTAAGTAAATATCTACTTGTTCCCTAAAAGAGACATCATCCCATGAATTCTAGGAAGTGTGATTGAATTTTTATATTATCTTTGCATTTCCATGTCCATATCCGGTCATATAAGCATATATGTGATGTTATTTTATAATTTTTGAGTATTGGGTACAATTGTGGGTATTTGTTGAAGAGTAGAAAAGTTTTGGTTGTTTCGGGTATGCCTAAACGTATTTTATCGCGAAACGTAAACACTTTACGCAACCAATAAAAATAAAATGAACAAAGTTAATAATTATCCTCAAAATAATTACTTAACACTTGCTTGATGTAAACATTTAATTGTTTGATGCCCGTTTACATTGAACGATAATTTTTAGCTTACGCGATTTAACTTAACGATTACGATTTAAAGCAAACGCGTAAATACTAAAAATAAATAGTGAATTTCTTGACGTCAAAATAACCTAAATACAAGGGCGTTATAGTCCCCATCATTAAATGAGCCTTGTCCACAAGGCTTAAGACGCGACACATTGACACCGGAGCGTCTTTGTGAAGAGATGTGGATATTTCTTTTCGAAATTTGATCCTCGCATTCCTATGTATACTCAGGGCCTCGCCTAGAGTTCATCCAAGAACCTTGGATATGGGTTTCGGCTTTGTTACAATACGGTTAATTCCTCACGATCCATGAATTTCTAGTGGTTCCTCGACAAAATGAAGCTTGTCATTAATATGAAGTCCATCCGACGGAACGGCTAATGGTTCATTGGTTATGCACTTTTTCAAGTTGATACATGAAACGAATTGGTGAACCTGCTCGACCCTTGAGGAAGCTCAAGCTTGTTAAGCCAACGGACTCCAACCTTTCTAACACCTTTTGAATAGTCCCGACATTACCTAAGTTTTAACTTTCCCTCCTTACTTCCCAAATGGACGACCCCATTCCAAGGCAAAACCCTAAGTATAACACCTATCCCCCAACTTAATTTACATTGCTTACCTTAAATCGGCGTAACTCTTTTGCCTATCATGTGTGGCTTGTATTCTTTACTTGATATGGACGATCTTCTCGGTCGTCTCTTGAATTATTTCTGGACCGGTGAGTTGAACTTCTCCAACATCGGCCCAACACACAGGTGAACGACACTTTTGACAGTAAAGTGCTTCAAATGGTGCAGCCTTGATGCTAGCGTGTTAGCTATTGTTATATGAAAACTTAACCGATGGCAAATGGTTAACCCAACCCTTTCCAAAGTCGATCACCCAAGCACGCAGCATATCCTCGAGAGTTTGAATAGTCCTCTCTATTTGTTCATCAGTTTATGGATGGTACACAGTACTCATATCCTAGCTAGTACCCAAAGCCTTCTGAAGTGACCTCTAGAAATTTGATGCGAACCTAGTGTCACGATCACAAATGATTGAGATGGGTATTCCATGCCTTGTGACTACCTCCTTTAGGTACATTCTTGCCAGTTTCTCCATGGGATCAGTTTCCCTTATTGGTATGAAAATTGCAGACTTAGTACGTCGGTCAACAATCATCCAAATGGTGTCACAACCTTGAGACGACTTAAGAAGCTTTGTGACAAAATCCATAGTGATATTGTCCCACTTCTATTGAGGTATCTCGCGTTGCACCAACAACCTGATGGCCTTTGGTGTTCAGCCTTGACCTTAGCACATGTCAAACATTTGCTAACATGGGTAGCGATGTCGGCCTTCACATTAGGCCACTAATATAGTTTCTTCATGTTCTTGTCAGAACCCGGATGTATAGAGTATTTTGACTTGTAGGACTTGTGCATAATCAGAGTCCTCAACTTACCAAGAGTTCCATCTGCGCGGGGTTTTAACTTTTCTGTTCTAGGTTTCTCTGGATCCTTTGAATTTTTAATCAACATACCTCCAACATCTTCGTTCTTGATGTTCTTTGGTTTCCGTACTTCGGTCTGAGCATTCAGGATTTGTTTAGGAAGATCCAAGCTAATAGTCTTAACTAAGGCTTGAACTCTTAATGGTTTAATTCGCTCCTTCCTGCTCAAAGCATCAACAACAACATTTGCTTTCCCTCGGGTGATAATGAATCTAACAGCCGTAATCACTAAGCAACTCTAACCAACGACGTTGCCTCATGTTCAACTCTTTCTGATTAATAATGTATTGTAAATTCTTATGATCAGTGAACACCGTACACCTGGTTCTGTACGAATAATGCCTCTAAATCTTTATAGCAAACACCACTGCACCAAGTTCCAAATCATGAGTCGTATAGTTCTTCTTATGAATTTTTTAATTGGCGTGATGCATAACAAATCACCTTCTCTCTTTGGCATCAACAAAACGCCCAAACCTATGATGAAGCATCATCTGCGATAAAATTTCGGCTTCCTTCAGGTAAAGCCAGGAATGTTGCACTACACAACTTCTGCTTAATCAGTTGAAATGCTGCTTCTGCCTTGTCACCCCAATTAAACTTAACTCCTTTCTGAGTAAGCTTGGTCATCAACTTGGCAATCTTTGAAAATCCTTTGATGAATTTTCTTAATAACCTAGTCAAAGACCTAAACATTTACTAATCCTTCGTTGTGCTTTAAGGAGAATCCCTAATCTTTTTAAAATTAGATATTGGCGGGATCCACTAAATGCCTTGACTAAAAAGCACGTGACCGAGGAAGCTGTACTTGTGATGCCAAAATTTACACTTAGAAAAATTTGGCATACAATTCCTCCTTCTCAAGCAATTCCACAATTCTCTTTAAGATTTTCTTCGTGTTCCTTCTGCTCTTTAAAAAATTAATATATATCATCAATAAAGACGATCACAAACATAACCAAATATGGTTAGCACACCCATCCATGAGTCCCTAAATATCGCCGTTGCATTTGTCAAAAACCAACGCCATTGACTTAAATTCATAATGTCCAAATTGAGTTCTAAGGCGGTCTATGGAATGTATGCTTCACACGAACCCCAATTAATGAAAGCCCGACCTTAATGTCGATCTTCGAGTAAGACACTTTACCCTTGAAGTTGATCGATACAAATCAAAAATTGCGGAACGGTCGGGAGCGAATAACGGTTCTTCACCGTCAGCTTATTTAATTCCCGG
Source organism: Tanacetum coccineum (assembly GCA_026074375.1). NCBI lineage: Eukaryota > Viridiplantae > Streptophyta > Magnoliopsida > Asterales > Asteraceae > Tanacetum > Tanacetum coccineum. Next base: position 29,074 of record BQNB010050932.1, on the reverse strand, counting down.
TAATCGATGCACCTCCGGAATAGTGTTGATGAAGAGGTGTAAATGCTCGTCTTAATCCTCCTAATACGTGCTAAGTCAATTTGTTATCTTGATGTAGAATTTCATTGGTACGGGTCTCAATTCCTTGATGACGTTTAACTTGCCGACGGTTTGTCCTAGGGTGACTAATGATACGTCTTCGCCTTTTTGGCCTAGGATTTTGTATAAAATGATGTCGACTTTATATAGTAAAGTGGTGTTGGTAATTAAATTATTTTTTTTATACGTGAACAGTAACCCCAACGGCTAATGAACAGTAACCCCAACGGTTACTTTCTCCTTTTAAATACCAAATTTTTATCCTCCATTTCTCCACACAACACTAAATCTTTCACTTAAATTTTCTCTTATCCAATCCTCAAAAATGTTGCATATCATTACACTCTTGGCGATGGCGAGCGCGGTAGCACTCGGCATTTATCTTGCCTACGTCCCATACGAAGAAGAATTTCAGTATCTGGCCTTTATTCTAGCGATTCTCGTGCCCCTCATCGTTCTTGCTATCGGCGTGGATCTCTTTTGGAAGGAATAGATATTATTGCTAGGGGAAGGTTGTAATAAAACTTGTATTTCCTTTATGTTGTTATGTAATCTTACTTCTAAGATAATAAATGGATGTTGTGGCAATAAATCTATTGGTTATTTTTTTTTGCCTTTCGATAATTTCGTTACCACGCTTGGTAACTCGTTTGCATTCCCCTTCTAAGTTGTTTTAACTTGAGCGTTCAAGAGTAGTGACGTTGGTATAATATTTATTGTTGCGTCTAAGGCTCGGCTTCTAGTGGCTTTATTCGTTCCCTTCGGCTTAACGCGTCAGTTATAACATTTTTTTTAAAGTGGGGTAAGTATTTACCTAGTTATTATGATTATTAGTTTGGTTCCTTGTGATAAATACGTTTTATGAATACGCACACAAAACTTGACATAAATAGAAAATTGTTTCTTGACAAGAAGTTTTAAGGTGACTACTCTCAGCATGGCATGGTCCTTCCTGAATTATACATAGTTGATCAGGCCATGTATAATTGAGGACTAACGATGCATTGCTCATTTTCGTCAAAATAGCGTTATGATTTCATGATATTTGAGAGAGTAGTTTGCAAGAGTAAATAAGGAATCTAAGTTAATATTGACGAAATTTTCATAATACGATAATTTGATAGATAATTTAAATCATCCACGGGTACAACGAGGTTCAAAAGAAAGTACAATACAAATAAATCAAGATTCTTAAAGGATATAGAGTCTACGATAGTTCAAACTTAAGTTTTACTAGGTAATAGGTCTCTCATTGGATGTTAATGTTAGACGTCGTGGCGCTAGAGTCTCCACGAGCTTTTCCTTTCCAGTACATGTCCACACGGTTCTGAAACTTCACTATTGGACAATCACTCTTGTAGTGTCCCAGACTTCCACACTCATAACAGGTGAGAGTTCGTTGATTCCTAGTAGTAGTAGGTGTTTTACAATTTTGGGTTATGTGGCCAACTTTCTTGCAATTTCCGTACTTTACAGTGCACGGTCCATTATGGTGAAATTTGCACTGGTTGCATAGAGGTAGAGATCCAACATATGACTTCTTATTGATTAGTCTAGTAGTGTGCGCTCTAGGCACCTTATGCCCTTTGTTTTGTTGGCTCGAGCTTCCATTGTGGTTACCTTCCCACTTTCTCTTGTTGCTAGCATTCTCTGCTACCTTGTCTTCTTGTTGTTTGGTCTGGCTCACTGACTTGCGGGCCATGTTGGTTTTTGTCTCATAAATAGCAATAGCCTCGATAGCATTAGCCACTCGCTGGGCTACGACCCGCTCGATTTCCTCAACACTCATCCCTTGATTTACAGTTGTCATTGTTCTTCAAAGTTGAAAGAGTAATAAGATAAGATTAGTTTAGTTATCCTAGTCGTGCTCCAAAAATAGAGTGTTGCGAGATGATGTATGGTAAATATGAATATGCACTCATGGCATAGATGAATGATGGTAAGATATCATATTTGATAGCTTAATGTTTAGGTAGCGTTTAGGACCTACGAGCTTATAGTACTACCTTGCCTAAAGAAATGTTCCAATATTTATATAAATAACCCTTATATAAATAATTGTAAAGTATGTGTGAAAGAATGTAAACACATCTATGTATATATATGTAAGACCCTTATAGTAATGTACGTACTATAATATGAACACGTATATGAATCATGTAAGCATCTAGTAAAACTAACTAATGCAAACAAGTAGTGTATGTATGTCCCGTGAAAACCCCTTTTGTATGAATGCAATGTTTGAAAACGGTTATAGTCCAGCAAAACATTTGACCTGGTTCTCTATAACCTTGGCTCTTGATACCAATCTGTAACACCCCCAAATTGGGTCGCAGCGGAATATGGGTTGGGGGTGATACTTCATAGATCAATAGCACAAGATATATACAGAACGACCATTAAAAGTCGTTTAAAACTGATACATTGGATTTAGCAAATTGTTTGTTACAAAAAGCCCGAAACTTAACTTGTTCATTGTTAATTATACAAAGATTTCAGTTCATAACAAATGTTTTCCCTAAAATGTAATGCAACCAAATCTTTAAGCATGTGACATCCAAATATAACCATCAATGTATCCCCTTGCACCTCGTGCCTTATTGACCTCCTGAAAAACATTGCTTTAAAACGTCAACAATAATGTTGGTGAATTCATAGGTTTGTAAAATATATAAGTGTAGGACAGCAAGATTTCCCTTGTGATAATACATCAAATGCAAACATCACAAAAATGTCATTACATTTCCCTAAGCTCATGATACTAAAGCTCGACATATATGAATTGCAATATAAAATTGCCTACATTTCCCTTGATGATGTTCAACCCGGAATATCCCAAATCCAACATGGTATACGTTCGTTCCCCGTGATAGCTAATCACCCAAACGGGGGTGTCACCCCCAAATAGATCTATTTATAACATTTGCGCTTACAATCCAGTAATTTAACAGTTCATGATAATGGGCTCATTGGGTATTGTTACCTAGGCAAACACATAATCATAATATAAAAATGTCCACTTGCATCCAATTGTAAAAAACATGCATATGTTTCTCACCCCAAAACTTGTAAATCATTGTAATTGTAAAACATAGGGCTATGAACTCACCTTGTATTAATGAATATCAAGTATATCACAAAAAATGCGTCAGATAAATGCCGAAGGCAACCTAATTAATTATAGGTCGTATAAGTATTAAGCACTTTGAATAACTACTACCATATATAATTCTATATAGCTACATCACCATCTAATTGCGTTTATGAAATCGTATTTATAAAGTTGAAACTTTATAAATATTTCATTAGTAAAAAGGACGTAACTTTATCGTTTTAAGCCCGTTTCTTACGTTTCTTATGTCTACGCTTTCGTATTAAGACGAGTTATCTTACCTTCATCTGAATGTAACTTCCATATCGCTCCCCTCCTAACTTCCCCCTATAAATATCTCTTTCTCGCTATCCACTCCCCACAAATAGGGCCGTTACACTTTATCGTTTTAAGCCAGTTTCTTATGTCCACGCTTTCGTATTTAAAAGACGACTTATCATAATATTACCATTTTTCAATATTTGAGTCCCCTGGTGAACAGGTGGTTTTTACTGTTCATATTACTTTATATATTATTGTCGTAAATTCCGTAAATGCGTATTTTATTCGTTTTTGCTTCGATTTTAGTGATTCTTTCGAGCACATCTTTGTAATTGAAAGTTCTATCAAATTATAATATTTTTCAAAAATAAGTATCTGATATGAATAGTGATTTTTACCGTTCATAGTTTATAAAACTATTTTTATAAACTTTAATTATCGTAAACTTGCGAAATTCATAACTCCTTCGTTATTGATCAAAAAATTATGATTCTTAATGTTTTGGAATCCTAAAAATATGTACTATCTGATAAAATAACAACTTTCTTTCAGAAGTATTTTGTAACTTGTTTTGTATAAATTTACTTCTTATAAACTCCGGTTTATTATCGTATAACTTGTAAACTACGTATCTCCTTCGTTATAAAGCGGATTTTTAAGTTCGAGTTCTTAACATGCCCACGATCCCTGTGACGTATTATTTTATAAAATCATAAAATATATATATGTTAAGTTCGAATTCCAAACAGCCATTTTTGTCCATTTTGTTAAAATGTGTTTAAAAGTTGTTTTTATAACTTTTTAGTTTAACCACTTTGTTACAAGTCCTTTACAACCTTCAATATCACATATATTACATCCTTAGGGTCTCTAGTCCATGATTAGTCCATATTGTCCAAGAATCACAAGAATATCAAGTTTACATACTCATTTGTTCATGAACATTTATAAGTAACTTTTTATACTTTTACTTATCTATGCTTTATATAACTTAACCAACACTCATATAGTGTATATACTTGCTTTATAACATGATTCATAACATCCATATATCATGTGACAAAGTTTACCAAAACCATAAACAATAATAAAAAACATTTTATATCTCATTATGCTCCTTAGATGGTGATTAACTACACAAACATTATATATGCATAAAATCATAAAAGTAAAGAGATTAAGAGTTTTAGGTAACCTTAATATGAAGTAGGATGATGAACAATATGATCTAAACCCTTGTTTAGCAAACAAACCCTAGCTTTCAACACTTGAAAACCCTAAAACCAAATGAAACCCTAATCTTGCTTTTCCTTTGCTTAACACTTGTAAACCCCAAACCAAACCTTCTAATCACCTTGGGATATCTTAGATATGTTGTAGGAGTGCTTGTAAATGTTGAAGATAAATTTTGTATGGATTTTGTAAGGGTTTTGATTGTTGTCGTGGGATAGAGCAAAAGAAAGAGAGGAAATGGTGAAGTTTTCACTATGAAAATGAGATGTGTATGTTTATCTTGCTAGTTGATGCCTTATATACCATATTGACTAGTCAAGGAACATCTAGAGGATTTCTAGGAAGACTTTGGTCATTCACTATTAGAGTTAGTATGAAAATATCTAGTGGTTCCCTAAATGAGAGATCATCCCATGAATTCTAGGAAATGTGATTGAATTTAGATATTATCTTTGTATCCATCCTTGTGTATCCGGCCATATAAGCATATGTGTGATGATATTTTGCAAATTTTGGGTATTGGGTATAATTGTGGGTATTTGTTGAAGCGTAGAAAGGTTTTGGTGGTTCCGGGAATGCCTAAACGTATTTTATCGCGAAACGTAATCACTTTACGTAACCAATAAAAATAAAATTAACAAAGTTAATAATTATACTCAAAATAATTACTTAACACTGGCTTAATGTAGACATTTAATTGTTTGATGCCCATTTACATTGAACGATGATTTTTAGCTTACGCGATTTAACTTAACGATTACGATTTAAAAGCAAACGCGTACAATACTAAAAATAAATAGTGAATATATTGACGTCGTAAATGACCCTAAAACACGGGGCGTTATATCATCCAAATCAAGAAGCATATTCAAGAGGCACGTGATAGACAAAAGAGCTATGCCGATAGGAGTCGTAAGCCATTGGAATTTAAAGCTGGAGATAAGGTTATGTTGAAAGTATCGCCATGGAAAGGTGTGATACATTTTGGCAAACGGGGGAAGCTAAATCCTGGTTATATTAGACCTTTTAAAATCCTTGATAAAGTAGGAACGGTTGCATATCGGCTTTAATTCCCAGAGCAACTAAGTCGGGTTCATAGTACTTTTTACGTTTCCAATCTAAAGAAGTGTTTCTCCGACGAACCCCTAGCTATTCCGTTGGATGAAATCCAGATTGATGACAAGCTTAATTTCATTGAAGAACTGGTTGAAATTATGGATCAAAAAGTTAAACAGCTAAAGCAAAGCCGCATCCCAATTGTGAAAGCCCGTTGGAACTCAAGGTGAGGTCCTGAGTTTATTTGGGAGCGCGAAGACCAAATGAAGAAAAAGTATCCTCATCTTTTTGCTAACCCTGCACCTGCGTCTAAAGATACGTCTTAAGCTTTGAGGACAAAGCTCTTTTAATAGGGGAAGGATGTCACACCCCGTAAATTTCATGTCAAAATTTTAAACTTTTCCGATCGCTATTTTTGACTTTTATACGTTACGTTTGAATCTGGCGGTTTACCGGGAAGTTAACCCGCGTAAATCTAAAAAACGTCATCGGATGCGTTCCGACTTTGGATTTTGATTAGTTTAGATTTTATATGAGTTATTTTATCTTTTCTAAGTGTTTTGTAGTTTACGATCACTTCCGATACTTATTTTTACGTTTTAACGTCTAATTTGTGTTTTTCATGTTTTTGACCTAATGGAACCCCGAAAACCCAAAATCTTTTCATGTAAACTTTAGTTACCGTACATCTCGTGTTAATAAGTTAAAAAATTTGTTCATCCCTCCCCCTATGCTCAAATCACATGCACAAACACACATCTAATTAAATCAAGTGGAATTGTAGAAGCTAGACTGTTAGTCTTTAAGAAAAATTAGTCTGTGGATGAAAAAGATATAAAACTCTTAAAACGTTTAATCTATTTAAGAGATTTAGATATTATAGAGCTTAAAAGGAAGTTAGAGTTGGCTACAAAAGAAAAAGATGAGGTTCAACTTACAGTACAAAAATTTTAAAATTCATCAAAAACCTAAGTAAACTTCTAGACAGAGAGATAATGGATAAGTGTAAAATAGGATTAGGGTATAATGCTATCCCACCTCCTTATATTGGGAATTTTATGCCACCTAAATCTGATTTAGTTTATCCTAGTCTAGATGATTTTGTTGATGAGTCTGTTAGTAAGTCTGTAGTTGAAAAGCCTACTATTGAGACTAATGAACCTGAGACTGCTAGAAAAGAAAATAGAGCCCCAATTATTGAGGATTGGGTATCTGACAGTGATGAAGAAAATGTGCCTAAGGATAAAACAGTTGAAATGTTTAATAAACCTAGTTTTTCTAAGATAAAATTTGTTAAGTCTACTGAGCAAGTAAAATCTCCTAAGAAAACATCAGTTGATAAAAATAGGCAAAACACACCTAGTACTAGAGGGAACAAGAGAAACTGGAACCAACAAATGTCTCAAAAATTAGGGAGTGATTTTGAGATGTTCAACAAAGCTTGTTATGTGTGTGGTAGTTTTGATCATTGGAAGAATGATTGCAATAACTGGTATAATAATGGAATATTTGCAAAACCAGTTTGGACTAATATTCAAAAGGTGAACAAACAAAATTTCTCTAAATTAACTCATCCCAGTCCAAAAAGGAACATGGTTCCAAGAACAGTCTTAACTAGGTCTGGCCCAATTTTAGTTAATACTGTTAGACCAGTTAATACTGTTCAACCAAGAACAACAGTGAATAATGTAGGACCCATAAAAAATGTTATTAATAATGCATATTCAACTGCTAGAAGGCCTTTTAACAAAATAACAGCAGCTAATAACAGTAATTTCACTAAAAAGGTTAATAATGTTAAGGGAACAAGGGTTAATACTGCTAGGACAAAGAGGCGTTCTTAGTGTTAGTTAAGAGGAAACAAGGAAACAGTATAAGGCCTCAGCATGTTGGGTCTGAGACCAAAGCACAAAGTTTTAGACCAAGTCTCCCAGAAACAATAGGCAATTCAATGTCCTTTTCCAAAGATTTGACTATAATGATGCACAAGGCAGATCCTACGTCATTAAGTGGCTTGGGTCCCCAAAAGAAACTCATTTTTCCTACCATTATGTACAGGGCAATCACACCAAGATTTAACAGAAGAAGAAAGTAGTGGATTGAACAATACATGGCACTATGGCACATGACGTGAAACAGATTCTATCTATACAGGATTATGAAGAAATTGATAGAGGATTTGTTGCTTTTGGAGCAATTCAAAAGGAGGGAAAATTATTAGGAAAGGTAAAATAAGAATTGGTAATTTGGATTTTGAAGATGTGTAATTGTTAAAGCAACTAAAGTTTAACCTTTTCAGTGTCTTCCAAATGTGTGACAAGAAGAATAATGTTCTTTTTACTGATATTGAATGTGTTGCTCTGTCTCCAGACTTTAAGTTAACTGATGGAAGTCATGTTTTAATTAAAGTTCCTAAAAACGATAACATGTACAGTGTTGACTTAAAGTTTGTTGTTCCTTAAGGAGGTTTCACTTGTCTCTTTGCAAAAGCCACACCAGATGAATCTAATCTTTGGCATAGGAGGCTTGAATATGTAAATTTCAAAACAATGAATAAACTGGTAAGGGGAAACCTTGTAAGAGGTTTACCTTTATTTACTTTTTGAAATTAATCAAAACTGTGTTGCTTGTCGGAAGGGAAAGCAACACAGAGCTTCTTGTAAGACCAAAACAGTCAGTTCAATAAGCCAACCATTACAAATGTTGCACATGGATTTGTTTGGCCCAACATTTGTAAGAGTTAAATGAAAAAGATGTACAACAAGTTTGTTACAGATGATTTTAGTAGGTTTGTTGGTTCTCTTTTTTAGCCACTAAGGATGAACAGTGAATTCCTTAAAACATTCATAACAGGCATAAGAAAATCTAATAGACCTTAGGGAAAGTTGATTAGATGTGATAATGGGGTTGAATTCTAGAATAGTTCATGAAATTTTTTTTATTTAGTTTCTGTGAAAATCAAGGTAATTAAGAGGGAATTTAGTGTAGCTACTAGGACTCCAAAAACAAAATATAGAGCTGAAAGGAAAAAATAAGACACTAATAAGGGCTGCTATGACCTATGCTAGCTGATCAAAATTGTCCAACAACTTTCCGGGCTAAAAAGCAGTTGAATACTGCTTTTATGTCCAAAATAAGGTGTTAGTTATCAAGCCTCACAACAAGACCCCTTATGAAATATTTCTAGGTAGAAAACCTGCTTAAAGCTTCATGAACCATATGGGTGTTCCTGTTTTTTTTACAATCCTTAATAACCAAAGATCACGCTAGGGTAAATTTGATGAAAGGCTGATGAAGTGTTCTTTGTAGGATACTCTATACCAGATAGCAAAGCATTTCAAGTATTCAACAGTAAACTGAGGATAGTAAGAATAGAAACCTGCATGTACAATTTAGTGAAAATACATCTAATATTGCAGGATGTGGACCTAATTGGCTTTTTGATATAGATGCACTAACAAATTCTATGAACTATAAGCCCGTTGTTGCAGGGAATCAGTCTAATGATAATGTAGGTACAAAAGCATGTGCTGATACAAGTAAAGCTAGAGTGGAGACAGTACCTGGCAAAGATTACATACTGCTACCATTATGGACTCAAGATCCATCATTATCTTCTTGTCCAAAGGATTCTTCTGATGCTGGATTCAAACCATCAGGGGAGGAGGAAAAGAAGGATGCTAAAGATCTAAGGAATGAAAGTGGAAATCTAACTAAAGGGAAATATAGTGAGGTTCCAAGTACAGAAGAGCCAATAATTAATCAAGAGAAGGATGATTATATTAACAGCATTAACAATATTAATACTGCTAGTGATGGAAACAGCACTAACAATGTTAATGCTAGTAGTTCAACTGTTAATGCTGCTGCAACAAGAATGTTAAGCTGTTGATCTAAAAACTAGCATTGAACTTCCAAATGATCCAAATATGCCTGAATTGGAAAGATATTGTTTATTCAGATAATGATAAAGATGTTGGTGCAGAGGCTGACATGAACAATTTAAATGCATTTATGCCTGGCAGTCCTATTCCAACTACAAGAATACACAAAGATCATCCAGTTGAACAAATTATTAGAGACTTGAATTCAACACCTCAAATAAGAAGAATGACAAAGAATTTAAAAGAACATTATTTGTTTAGTTTAGTTCAGCAAAGAACAAACCATAAAAACTTTCAAAATTGTTTGTTTGCTTGCTTTTTATCACAAGAAGAACCTAAGAAGGTAATCCAAGCATTGAAGGATCCAAGTTAGATAGAATCTATGCAGGATGAGCTTCTACAATTCAAATTACAAAAGGTTTGGGCCCTGGTGGATTTACCAAATGGAAAAAGGGCCATAGGTACTAAATGGGTATACAGGAACAAGAAGGATGAAAGAGGTATTGTGATAAAGAACAAAGCAAGATTAGTTGCTCAAGGGTACACACAAGAAGAAGGGATTGACTATGATGAAGTTTTTTTCCCCTGTTGCCAGAATTGAAGCAATTAGGCTATTCTTAGCCTATGCCTCATTTAAAGACATTGTGATGTACCAGATGGATGTCAAGAGTGCTTTTCTTTATGGTAAGTGTAACAAAACACCGCCCCAAATGGGTCCACAGTGGAATAGGAGGGTTAGATATTGTTACTACTCATAGATCAACAACACAAGATATATAAGAATGACTTTTAAAAGTGTCGTTTAAAACCGATACATTAGATTTAGCAAAATGTTTGTTACAAAAGCCCGAAGCTTTACTTGTTCATTGTTAAATTATACAAAAATTCCAGTTCATAATAAATGTTCCTCCAAAAGGTAATGCAACCAAATCTTTAATGCAAATGACTTCCAAAATAACGACCACCAATGTATCCCTTGTCTTGTACCTCATTGATCTCCTGAGAAAATATGCTTTAAAATGTCAACAATAATGTTGGTGAATTCATATAGGTATGTAAATTGGTATGAGTAGGACCGCAATTGTTTAGAGTGTGTATTGCATGGTATACAATATCCAAAACAGTAAGTATTGCATGGTATACAATATTCAAAACAGTAAGTGTTGCATGGTATACAATATCCAAAACAGTAAGTATTGCATGGTATACAATATCCAAAACAGTAAGTATTGCATGGTATACAATATCCAAAACAGTAAGTATTGCATGGTATGCAATATCCAAAACAGTAAGTATTTCAAAGTTACTTGCGTCCAATTGTAAAACAAAGCATGTTCTCACCCCAAAACTTATAAATCATTGTAAAATGTAAAACGTGGGGCTATGAACTCACCTTGAGTGAGCGTATATCAAGTATATCACAGAAAATGCGTCACGGTAATGATCGAATGCAACCTAATCCAATATAGGTCGTATAAGTACTAATCACATTGGGTAACTACTACCATGTATATTTCTATATAGCTAATCACCATCTAATCGTTTTAGTGAAATCGTGTTAATAAAGTTAAAACGTTTATAAATAGTTCGATAGTAAAAACGACGCAATTTCTTCGTTTTAAGTCCGTTTCTTACGTTTCTTATATCCACGCTTTCATATTAAGACGAGTTATCAAAATATTACATTTTCATATTTTTGACCTACTGGTGAACAGTACTTTTTACTGTTCACACCAGTTATAAAGTTATTTTTATAGTTTTAGTTGTCGTAAAACCCGTAAATGTCGTATTTTATTCGTTATAGCTCCGTTTTTAGCGATTCTTTCGAGCACGATCTCGTAATTGAAAGTTCTATTTATTTATGAGGTTTAAAAAAACAAATGTTCCTGAGATGAACAGTAACTTTTATAAAAGTATTTTTATACATTTTAAGTATATAAACTCGCGTAATTCATAACTTATATTTTTATTTCTGTTTTTATTGAAAAATTACGTTTCCTTAATGTTTTGGTAATCCTAAAAAATATGTGTGATTTTAATAAAAATACCAAACCTCATCTGTTTGAAGAATTTTATAACAAGTTTTTTAAAAAAATTCTTTTATAACTCCGTTATTATCAGTAAAACCACGTAAACTAACGTATCTTTTTCAGTTATAATCGGTTTTTCTTTCAAGTTTCTTCAACCTTTTGGAATCGTCATGAGATGCAGTAAATGATTATAAAATATAAAATCCATGCCTTAGAATTCGTGCCCAAAACAGCCTAAATATCTTTTTAAAAATATTATTTTTATAACTAACTTTGTTTATATACGTTTTTATTTAGTAAACTACCACAAGTCTTCAATATTAATAATATAATTTTATGTCTTACATATAATAGTGTCCATGTAGTCCACTCATATGTCCACATGAGTCCATGATCATCAGAGATAACAAGTCATTAACGTCACATGAAATCAATAACTTATCCTTACGGTAAACTTTTAACTACAAGTTTATACATATACCATTTTAACACTAACCAACATGTTTTACATACTTATAATAAATCCCATTATAATCAAGAATTACCAATCACCTAACATATGAAAAAAGTGTACAAAATAATGATAACAGTTAAAAACTCATTTTTACATGTTTAAAAGTCCTAAATGGTGATTTTGCTATATAAACATCAAATACCAAATAAAAATCATGACATGAAAAGTTAAGGCTATATATAACCATAGAGGTGACGTATGATGATCGAATAATATGCTTAAACCCTTGTTTAGACTTTAAACCCTAGCTTTCACAACCAAGAAACCATAATCTAAATAGAAACCCTAATCTTTTAATAACTTAATTAAACCTTGCAATTGCTTAACCAACCCTTCAAAACACCTTAGGTTATCATAAAAATAAGGAATAATGATGTATGAGTGCTTGAATTGGTCTAGAAAAAATCAAGTCTATGGGATTTGCTTAAAAAGGGGTTTTATTTGTAGCCGTGGCTTAAAGATCCACAAGAGAGAAAAAGTGTTGATTATCTTGAATAGGAAAGTGTATGTTTTTTTTCTAATCTTACAACTAGCCCCCACCCCTTTTGTTTATTTTTTTTTTTTTTTTTTAAAAAAATGTATATGTAAAGACTTGTCAAAAAGGTGCTATAGTAAGTCTTGGGACACAAAGAGGGTTTCAAGGAAGTCTTATTGTCAAGGTATGGGCTTTTCTTGTAAAAGTCATAAGTCTTTACTAGTTGTTGAATGTACATAGCAAGTTGTAAGATTTTTGTCATTTCTTTTGATATCATAAGACAAAATCCGGCCATATAGAGATATGTATGATATATTTTTGTGATTTTTGAGTATTTGGTATAAAAGTGGGTATTTGTTGAAGTGTAGAATTATTTGTGTGGTTCTAGGTATGCCTAAACGTATTTTATCGCAAAACGTAACCAATTTACGTAACCAATAAAAATAAAAATGAACAATGACAATAATTATTCTCAAAATAATTATTTAATACTTGCTTGATCTAAACGTTTAATTGTTTCATGCCGTGTTACATTGAACGATGTTTTTAGCATCACAACGATTTAACTTAACGATTACGATTAAAAGTAAAACGCGTACAATACTAAAAATACATAGTGAATTTATTGACGTCGTAAATGGCCCTAAAACACGGGGTGTTATAGTAAGATTGAAGAAGAAGTCTATGTTTGTGAACCACCAGGATTTGAAGATCAAGACTTCCCTGACAGAGTATACAAAGTAGAAAATGCACTTTATAGATTGCATCAATCTCCCAGAGCTTGGTATGAGACCTTGTTCACTTATTTATTGGAAAATGGGTTTTAGAGAGGACATATAGACAAAACTTTGTTTATCAAAATGGTCCAAGGTGATGATCTAATTGTATAGATATATGTAGATGATATCATTTTTGGATCTACAAAGAAGAAGTTATGCACATAGTGTCTCAGTATGATGGATTTGGCTATGATTGGAGTGACCAAGCAGAAGAAGGTCCAACCAATTTTTCTCTCATGGCTTATTCTTTAACAAGTTCAAGTTCTTTTACAAATTTTGAGGTATCTAATGACTCAAATTGTTGTTCATCTTGTTTAGAATGTGTAAAAGATCTAAAAGAACAAAATAAACAATTATTTAAAGACTTAAGAACAGCTAGGATAAGTGTTGTCTCTTATAAAACTGGTTTAGAATTTGTAGAAGCTAGACTGTTAGTCTTTAAGAAAAATTAGTCTGTGGATGAAAAAGATATAAAACTCTTAAAACATTTAATCTATTTAAGAGATTTAGATATTATAGAGCTTAAAAGGAAGTTAGAGTTGGCTACAAAAGAAAAAGATGAGGTTCAACTTACAGTACAAAAATTTTAAAATTCATCAAAAACCTAAGTAAACTTCTAGACAGAGAGATAATGGATAAGTGTAAAATAGGATTAGGGTATAATGCTATCCCACCTCCTTATATTGGGAATTTTATGCCACCTAAATCTGATTTAGTTTATCCTAGTCTAGATGATTTTGTTGATGAGTCTGTTAGTAAGTCTGTAGTTGAAAGCCTACATTAGATACTAATGAACTACTTAGGACTCAGAAAAGAAATAGAGCCCCAATTATTGAGGATTTGGGTACTGACAGTGAGAAGGAAAATGTGCCTATCGGATAAAACATTTGAAATGTTTAATAAACCCAAGTTTTCTAAAGATAAAATTTGTTAAGTCTACTGAGATTGTAAAAATCTCCTAATAAAACATCATTGATAAAATAGGCAAAACACACCAAGTACTAGAGCGACAAGAGAAACTGGAACTCCAACAAATGTCTCAAACATTGGGAGTTGATTTTGAGATGATCAAACAAAGCTTGTTATTGTATGTGTAGTTTTGATCCATTGGAAGAATGATTGGCTATAACTGGTAATAATAATGGAATATTAGCAACACCAGTTTGGACAAAATTCAAAAAGGTGAACAAACAAAATTTCTCTAAATTAACTCATCCCAGTCCAAAAAGGAACATGGTTCCAAGAACAGTCTTAACTAGGTCTGGCCCAATTTTAGTTAATACTGTTAGACCAGTTAATACTGTTCAACCAAGAACAACAGTGAATAAATGTAGGACCCATAAAAAAATGTATTAATATGCATAATCACTGCTAGAATCCTTCTTAATAAAATAACAGCAGCTAATAACAGTAATTTCACTAAAAAGGTTAATAATGTTAAGGGAACAAGGGTTAATACTGCTAGGACAAAAGCAGTTCTTAGTGTTGTTAAGGGAAACAAGGGAAATGCTGTTAAGGCCTCAGCATGTTGGGTTTGGAGACCAAAGCACAAAGTTTTAGACCATGTCTCCAGAAACAATAGTGCATCAATGTCCTTTCAAAGATTTGACTATATTGATGCACAAGGCAGATCTAAGTCATTAATGGCTTGGGTCCCCAAAAGAAACTAATTTTTCCTACCATTATGTACAGGGCAATCCACAACAAGATTTGAAGAATAAAGGAGTGATTGACAATATATGCTCTAGGCACATGACGTGAAACAGATTCTATCTTACAGATTATGAAGAAATTGATAGAGGATTTGTTGCCTTTGGAGCTAATTCAAAAGGAGGGAAAATTATTAGGAAAGGTAAAATAAGAATTGGTAATTTGGATTTTGAAGATGTGTATATTGTAAAGCAACTAAAGTTTAACCTTTTCAGTGTCTTACAAATGTGTGACAAGAAGAATAATGTTCTTTTTACTGATATTGAATGTATTGTTCTGTCTCCAGACTTTAAGTTAACTGATGGAAGTCATGTTTTACTTAAAGTTCCTAAAAAGGATAACATGTACAGTGTTGACTTAAAGTTTGTTGTTCGTCAAGGAGGTTTCACTTGTCTCTTTGCAAAAGCCACACCAGATGAATCTAATCTTTGGCATAGGAGGCTTGAATATGTAAATTTCAAAACAATGAATAAACTGGTAAGGGGAAACCTTGTAAGAGGTTTACCTTTATTTACTTTTTGAAATTAATCAAACCTGTGTTGCTTGTCAGAAGGGAAAGCAACACAGAGCTTCTTGTAAGACCAAAACAGTCAGTTCAATAAGCCAACCATTACAAATGTTGCACATGGATTTGTTTGGCCCAACATTTGTAAAGAGTTTAATGAAAAAGATGTACTTAACCTATTTGTAACCAGATGATTTAGTAAGGTTTAGTTGGGGGGGGGGGGGGGGGGGGGGGGGGGGGGGGGGGGGGTTGTGGGGGGGGGGGGTTCTCTTTAGCCCACTAAGGATGAAACTAGTGAAATCCTTAAAACATTCATAACAGGCATAGAAAATCTAATAGACCTTAGGGTGAAAGTGATTAGATGTGATAATGGGGTTGAATTCTAGAATAGGGTCATGAATTAGTTCTGTGAAATAAAGGGTATTAAGAGGGAATTTAGTGTTGCTAGGACTCCACAACAAAATATAGTAGCTGAAAGGAAAAAATAAGACACTAATAGAGGCTGCTAGGACTATGCTAGCTGATTCAAAATTGTCAACAACTTTCTGGGCTAAAGCAGTTAAATACTGGCTAATTTTGGGTTATGTCCAAAATAAAGGTGTTAGTTATCAAGAGCCTCACAACAAGACCCCTTTGAAATATTTCTAGGAAGAAAACACTCTTTAAGCTACATGAGACCATTTGGGAGTCCTGTTAGCAATCCCTGTAATACCATAGATCACCTAGGTAAATGTGATGGAAAGGGCTGATGAAGGTTCTTTGTAGATACTCTACTCAATACAAAGCTTCAGATATTCAACAGTAGACCTATGATAGTAAAGAGAAAACTGCATGTAAAATTTAGTGAAAATACATCTAATATTGCAGTATGTGGACCTAATTGGCTTTTGATATAGGATGCACTAACAAATTCATGACTAAAAGCCCGTTGTGCACAGGGAAACAGTCCTAATGATAAAGTAGGTACAAAAGCATGTGCTGATACAGGTAAAGCTAGAGTGGAGACAGTACCTGGCAAAGAGATTACATACTGCTACCATTATGGACTCAAATTCCTCATTATCTTCTTTTCAAAGATTCTATCTGATGCTGGAATTCCAAACCATCAGGGGAGGAGGAAAAGAAGGATGCTAAAGATCTAGAGAATGAAAGTGGAAATCTAACTGAAGGGAAAGATAGTGAGGTTCCAAGTACAGAGGAGCCAAGAATTAATCAAGAGAAGGATGATTATATTAACAGCACTAACAATATTAATACTGCTAGTGATGGAAACAGCACTAACAATGTTAATGCTGTTAGTTCAACTGTTAATGCTGTTGGCACAGAAGTTAATGTTGTTGATCCAAAAACTAGCATTGAACTTCCAAATGATCCAAATATGCCTGAATTGGAAGATATTGTTTATTTAGATGATGATGAAGATGTTGGTGCAGAGGCTGACATGAACAATTTAGATGCAGTTATGCCTGTCAGTCCTATTCCAACTACAAGAATACACAAAGATCATCCAGTTGAACAAATTATTGGAGACTGAATTCAGCACCTCAAATAAGAAGAATGACAAAGAATTTGAAAGAACATGGTTTGTTTAGTTTAGTTCAGCAAAGAACAAACCATAAAGACTTTCAAAATTGTTTGTTTGCTTGCTTTTTATCACAAGAAGAATCTAAGAAGGTAATCCAAGCATTGAAGGATCCAAGTTAGATAGAATCTATGCAGGATGAGCTTCTACAATTCAAATTACAAAAGGTTTGGGGGGGCCCCTGTGGGATTTACCAAATGGAAAAAGTGCCAGTACTAAATGGTGTATACAAGTAACAGAAGATGAAAGAGGTATTGTGATAAAGAACAAAGCAAGATTAGTTGCTCAAGGTACACACAAGAAGAAGGGATTGACTATGATGAAGTTTTTTTCCCCTGTTGCCAGAATTGAAGCAATTAGGCTATTCTTAGCCAAAAGCCGTCATTAAAGACAATGGTGATGTACAGATTGATGTCAAGAGTGCTTTTCTTTATGGTAAGTGTAACACCCCCAAAATGGGTCACAGCGGAATATGGGTTTAGGAGTGTTACTTCATAGATCAACAACACAAGATATATAAGAATGACTTTTAAAAGTGTCGTTTAAAACCGATACATTAGATTTACAAAATGTTGTTACAAAAGCCGAAATCTTTCACTTGTTCATTGTTAAATTAAACAAAAATTCATGTTCATAATAAATTGTTCCTCCAAAAGGTAATGCATACCAAAATCTTACTGCATAATACTTTCAAAAATAACACCAACCAATGCTTATCGCCTTGTCTTGTACCTCAATGAACACCTGAGAAAATATCTTTAAAAAATGTCAACAATAATGTTGGAGAATTCCATCGGTATTGTAAATGTATAGTGTAGACCAGCAATTGTTAAAGTGTAATTGCATGGTATACAATATCCGAAAACAGTAAGTATTTTATGGTAATAATATTCAAAACAGGTACGTGTATGCATGGTATAACAATATCCAAAAAAGTAAGTATTCATGGTATATACAATATCCAAAACAGTAAAGTATTGCATGGAATACAATATCCAAAACCAGTAAGTATGTAATGGTATGCAATACTCCAAAACAGAAAGTAAATCCAAGTTACATGCGTACCCACATTGTAAAAAACAAAGCATGTTCTCACCCCAAAACTTATAAATCATTGTAAAATGTAAAACGTGGGGCTATGAACTCACCTTGACAGAGCGTATATTAAGTATATCACAGAAAATGCGTCACGGTAATGATCGAATGCAACCTAATCCAATATAGGTCGTGTAAGTACTAGACACATTGGTAACAACTACCGATGTGATAATTATATATAGCTAAATCACCATCCTAATCTTATTTAGTGAAATCGTGTTAATAAAGTTTACAATGATTTAAATAGTTAGGATGGTAAAAACGACGCTAATTTCTTTCTTACTTCTTTCGATTTAAGTCCCGTTTCTTACGTTTCTTATATCCATGCTTTTGTATTAAGACGAGTTATCAAAATAGGTACTTTCATATTTTTTTGACCTACTGGTGACAGTACATTTTTAACTGTTCACAATAGCATTTATAAAGAGTTATTTTTTATAGTTTTAGTTGTCGTAAAACCCGTAAATGTCGTATTTTATTCGTTATAGCTCCGTTTTTAGCGATTCTTTCGAGTACGATCTCGTAATTGAAAGTTCTATTTATTTAAGAGGTTTACAAAAACAAATGTTCCTGAGATGAACAGTAACTTTTATAAAAATAGTTTTATAAAAGTATTTTTATACATTTTAAGTATATAAACTCGCGTAATTCATAACTTTTTCGTTTTTAATTGAAAAATTACGTTTCTTAATGGTTTTGGAATCCTTAAAAATATGTGTGATTTAATAAAAATACCAAACCTTCTGTTTGTAGGAATTTTTTATAACAGTTTATATAAAAATTCTTTTATACTCCGTTTATTATCGTAAAACCTCGTAAACTACGTATCTTTTTCTTATAAATCGGTTTTCAAGTTTCTTACCTTTTTGGAATCGTCATGAGATGCAGTATTGTTTATAAAATAAAAAAATCCATGCCTTAGAGATTCGTGCCAAAACAGCCCCTAAATACCTTTCAAGTTTATTTGTATATAACTTTTGTCTTTATATACTTTTTTATTATTAAACTACCATAAGTCCTTCACATATTATTTAATATATTATGTCTTACAATATAATAGTGTCCAGTTTGTCCATCATATTTCCACATGAGTCCATGATATCAGATTAACAAGTCATTAAACGTTCACCATGAAATCAATAACTTTTCCTTAAGTAACTTTTAACTACAAGTATTTAACATATAACACTATTTACAACTTAACCAACATGTTACAATACTTATAATCCCATTATATCATGATATTACCAATCACCTAACATATGAAAAAGTGTACAAAATAATGATTACAAGTAAAAACTCTTTTTACATGTTTAAAAGTCCTAAATGGTGATTTTGCTATATAAACATCATATACACATATAATCATGAAAATGAAAAGTTAAGGGCTTTTAGATAACTTAAAGTGCGTTTTTATGTAGATGATGAGATTAATGCTGTTAAAACCCTTGTTTAGAACTTTAAAACTCCACTTTTCACAACCAAGAAACCCTAATCTAAATAGAAACCCTAATCTTGTAATAACTTGATTAAACCTTGCAAATGCTTAACCAACCCTTCAAAACATCTTAGGTTATCATAGGAATGATGTATGAGTGCTTGTATGGTCTTAGAAAAATCAAGCTATGGATTTGCTAAAAGGGGTGTTTGTAGCCGTGGGCTTATAAGAGCCAAAAGGAGAGAATAAGTGTTGATTTTCTTGTAAAGTAGGAAGTGTATGTGTTTCTAAGTCTTACACTAGCCTTATGTATGTAAAGACTTGTCAAAAAGGTGCTATAGTAAGTCTTGGGACACAAAGAGGGTTTCAAGGAAGTCTTATTGTCAAGGTATGGGCTTTTCTTGTAAAAGTCATAAGTCTTTACTAGTTGTTGAATGTACATAGCAAGTTGCAAGATTTTTGTCATTTCTTTTGATATCATAAGACAAAATCCGGCCATATAGAGATATGTATGATATATTTTTGTGATTTTTGAGTATTTGGTATAAAAGTGGGTATTTGTTGAAGTGTAGAATTATTTGTGTGGTTCTAGGTATGCCTAAACGTATTTTATCGCAAAACGTAACCAATTTACGTAACCAATAAAAATAAAAATGAACAATGACAATAATTATTCTCAAAATAATTATTTAATACTTGCTTGATCTAAACGTTTAATTGTTTCATGCCCGTTTACATTGAACGATAGTTTTTAGCTTACACGATTTAACTTAACGATTACGATTAAAAGTAAAACGCGTACAATACTAAAAATACATAGTGAATTTATTGACGTCGTAAATGGCCCTAAAACACGGGGTGTTATAGTAAGATTGAAGAAGACAGTCCTATGGTTTGTTGAACCACCAATATGATAGATCAAGACTTCCCTGACAGAGTATACAAAGTAGAAAATGCACTTTATAGATTGCATCAATCTCCCAGAGCTTGGTATGAGACCTTGTTCACTTATTTATTGGAAAATGGGTTTTAGAGAGGACATATAGACAAAACTTTGTTTATCAAAATGGTCCAAGGTGATGATCTAATTGTATAGATATATGTAGATGATATCATTTTTGGATCTACAAAGAAGAAGTTATGCACATAGTTTGAGAAGATGATGCATAAGAAGTTTCAGATGAGTTCTATGGGTAAACTTACATTCTTCCTAGGACTTCAAGTAAAGCAGAAGAAAGATGGGATTTTTATAAGTCAAGACATGTATGTGACTGAGATTTTGAATAAATTTGGCTTTAGTGATGTCAAAACAGTAAACACACCCATGGAAACCCGTGATTTTTGTTTAGACCTTTGCTTAAAATGCAGAGGTGAAGATGTAGATGAACCACATAAATAGTATCAGTGATTGCTCAATGATGTAGTCTTACTTCATCAAGACCCTATATAAAATGTTTGTTGTAATGTGTATGTGCCATAATGCCAGTTATAACCCTAAAATGTCACATCTTTATGCTGTGAAAAGAATTTTTAGATATCTTAAAGGTCAACCTAAATTAGGCCTTTGGTATCCTAAGCATTCACCTTTTGACTTGGTGGCATATACTGATAGTGACTATGCAAGAGCAAGCTTAGATAGGAATACTCCACAACAAGAGTTTTCAATATCCTAGGATGTAGATTGTGATTTCATGGCATGAAAGAATCAGACCGAGGTTGCAAATTCCACAACAAAGCTGAATATGTAGCTGCTTCAAGTTGTTGTAGCCAAGTCTTTGATTCAAAATCAAATTGCTGAGATTATGGGATACCTTTAATGCTACTCATAACTTAAACTGATAATGATGAGTACTAATAATGCATAGTTAAGAACCTGTTTTTCCATTCAAAAACAAAGCACATTGAGATTAGACATCACTTTATTAAGATTCTAGATTAAAAAAAGCTAATTTAAAATGATCAAGATTCATACTTGACAAGAAATGTAGCAGATTGAGCTTACAAAAGCATTAGATGAAAGTAATATTTCAATATCAGATTACTAGTATTAGAATGCAAAATCATTAAAGTCCTGGATTAAGAGAATGGTGAGGAAAAAAGAAATAGAAGGAAGAAATTAGGAAGATTAAAAACAGAAAGAGAGATATGTGATAAAAATAGACAGAGTGATTTAGTGAGAAAAAGAATTGAGAGAAGTTGTGAGTTAAAAAACAAAAAAAGAGATGTGTGACAAAAACAGACAGAGAGAATTGTGAGCTAAAAGAATTAAGAGAAATAAAAAATAGACAAATAGAATTGTGAGCTAAAAGAATTGAGAGAAATCAAAAACAGACAGAGAGAATTTGTAAGTTAAAATATTATTTTGATGATAGGAAAAGCTGATTAGAAAGGAATGGTGAGTTAATGGTGGTGATTCCAAAGTTAATGGCGCTTACAGGCATAAACTTACTGCTAGCTGAAAGAAATATTGCTTCAAGCATAAAACTTACAACTTGCTAGAGAAAGTAATCTGCTGAAGGCATAACTTACTACTTGCTGCTTTTTGTAAGTTAATTCTTTCTAGTCTAAATTACTACTGAGTTACTACTGCTGAAGGGTTAAACTTACTACTGCCCAAGTTTGAAAGTTAATGTTGCAAGGCATAACTACTACTGCTAGCGAACTTAATGTATATTTTGAAGGGTTAAAAAAATGTTTTTCATAAATACTTTGATTAAGGGTTTCATTCAATCATTTAATCGATTTCAATCTTTCATATACTCTCTAATCATAAACCCTAACTCAATTTCATTATTTATTATCAAAACCCATCACAATGTCTGCTCTAAAGTTTGCTGATTCACACAACATGGTCACGTTCTTGGCTAAACCCACTGAAATTGAAGGGTTTGAGCAAATTGTGGATTTCTTAAATGCAAATCCTATCAAATATACGTTAACGGTTAATCCTACAATCTATACTTCATGTATTGAGCAGTTTTGGGCTACTGCAAAGGTGGAAACTGTTAATGGAGAAGTTCAGTTGCACGCCCTAGTGGATAGGAAGAAGGTGATCATCACCGAATCCACAATAAGGAGAGATCTTTAACTGGAAGATGCTGAAGGTACTGATTGTCTACCCAATGCCAGTATTTTTTAGCAGCTTATACATATGGGGTATGAAAAACTTTCTCAGAAGCTTACATTTTACAAGGCTTTCTTTTCTCCTTAATGGAAGTTTTTGATTAATACTCTGTAATGCCTAAGTGCTAAGTATACTGCATGGAATGAATTTAATAGCACTATGGCCTCTGCAATAATCTGCTTAGCCACAAACCAGAAATTCAACTTTTCTAAGTATATCTTTGAAAGTATGGTGAAGAATGTAGATAGTAGTGTCAAATTTCTAATGTATCTAAGGTTTGTGCAAGTCTTTCTGGATAAACAAGTTGGTGATATGTCTACTCATGATGAAATTTTTGTTACACCCTCTCACACAAAGAAGGTATTTGGTAATATGAAAAAGGTTAGGAAAGGATTCTCTGGAGCAGTTACACCCTTATTTCCAACCATGATGGTTCAAGCTTAAGAAGAAATGGGTGAAGGTTCAGCTATGCCAACTGATCCCCACCACACACCTATCATTCAACCATCAACATGACAACCTCAGAAGAAACAATCTAAGAGAAAACAAAGAAAAGACACTGAGATTCCTCAATCCAGTGGTCCTATAGAGCCTATAGCAGATGAGGCTGCCACTAAGGAAAATATACCTACACAGTCCAATGACCCACCTCTCTTAAGAGTTAACACACTTGGAAGTGGGGAGGACAGACTGACACTTAAGGATTTGATGGACCTTTGTACAAAACTGTCTAATAGAGTTCTTGACTTAGAGACAACAAAGACTGCTCAAGCAAAGGAGATTGCTGGTTTGAAGAAGAGAGTCAAGAAGCTAGAAAGGAAAAGGAAGTCAAAACTCCAGGGATGAAAAGACTATTCAAGGTTGGTAGATCTGCACAAGTTGTTTCCTTTGAAGATGAAGGTTTGGGTGATCAGGAGGATGCATCCAAACAGGGGATGAAAATAGATTACATTGACTAAGATGCAGAAGTACAAGAGCCATTGCAGAGTACAACCACAATAACACCCTCAACAATACCCAAAGCTAAAAGAATTACTTTTAGAGACCCCAGTGAATCTACAACAAGACCAACACTAACACTAATACCTTCAAACATCAAGGATAAAGGCAAAGCTAAGATGATTGATTGCTAGTTTCTATACGTAATAAAATATACTATTAATATTCCAAAAGAGTAAAGTAAGAACTTTCCTAAAGTCACCCTTAAGAAAAGCCACACTAAAAGATATAAATAGAATAATAAAATACGTATAATTTTAACCGGAAGATGATCACCCAGGGTCCGTTATTCCCCCAACGACTTGTGAAATTGAAACCTTGCTTTAGCTTGGATTATGATTTGAATGAGAGAAAAGATGTTTTTGAGTATCTATATCTACTAAATAAAAAACAACAATTAAAATGAACAATTAAAAGTAATTAAGCACTTAAACTAATTAACGGGAGCAAATAAAACGCGACAAATAAGCAAATATACTAAAATTAAACTCTACAAAGCAAACTAAATTTCTAAAACTAATTAGGACAAAAGAAAATTAAGAAAAAGTAAAACATTAATGTTGATTATATATTTTGAATTTATTATGAAATCAAAACTATTTTAAAATCTAATTAAATTCTAAAAAATAGCAAATTAAGTCCTAAAAATTAAGAAAAAATGATTTTTTTAAACTTAAAAAAGTCTAAAATAACATAAAAACTCAAAAAAACTATTTAACTATTTTTAAAATAAAAACCACTTTTTTTAAAATTAAAAATAAAAGCTTAAAAATGAAAATTAAAATCTAAAAGTGGTGAAAATGATTTTTCTGAATGTAAACCTAAAAGTATTTATTCTAATACTAAAAACTATTTTTTTGTATTTAAAAAAATTATTTTTGTATTATTTATTGATTTTCTAAATTTTAACTCTGCGAAAAATCCTAGAAATTGATAAAATAAAGGGCAAAATGTGAAAAATTCAGGAAAAATCCACAATGAAACAAGGTTTACTAGAAAAATAAAAGAGAGAACTCAGCTTATCAAATTAAAGCAGAGAAATTAGCTAGTATTAACCAACGGCTATAGTAGATTGGGCTTAAAGCCAAATTGGTTTATCAATTAAAAGAAAGCAGATAATAACCAAAAGCCAGGATGCACTAATGAGCAAATTGGTTAACACGTTGGGTTTGTAAGAGTGAGGTTCGTGGGTCGAGGTTGGCAAACACCCTTTTTGCACTTTTATTATTTTTTATTTACTTAAAAAACAAAAACTAAAAGTTGGAACTTGAAGAAGACATGAGTTCTAAGGTATCTTTTTAATAAAAAGAAGCTTAGCTCAAACGAAAAAATAGCTCTTCCTAAGAAGCTTAAAATATGCAGCTATCAGAAAGTAGCCTTAACAGGCTTAAAAAAAACTTAACTACACTAAAGCTTGCACAGACTTCTTTATAAGCTCAAATTTGAAAACAAAAGAAGTTCTAGGCAGCTTATGATGTGGATAAGCTAATTTTAACAAGCTAGGATCCCTACTAACACCTAATGCTAACTAAAATTGAGGATTAAAACAGCTAACTCATGAATAAAACTCAAAAAGCTCAAATTTAGTTTAAGCTCAAAAGCTCAATAAGCCAATTTAGAAGCTAAGCTTTTGATAACTAACTAACCTAACTATAAGCTATAAATTCAAACAAGAAAATCAATTATTACAACTTAAAATTCTAAAATTGAAAGGATTAATATTATTACTACTGTTTTTGGTCTTTTTGGATTTTTTATTACTTTTAAAAGCTAAATTTCTAAAGAGATAAGCTAGAATTAGAGAAAATATCACTTTAATCTATCTAACGCTATATCTAAACTAAAATCAACTGAATTTGAAAGATTAAAAAGCTACAAAATTTTGCTTATGAAGACTTAAGATCAGCAGTAGTAAACTGAGTTAACTACTCTGAATGTCAAATGTAAGGGCAAACAAACTTGCTGGTTCCCTACTATTTACTCTTACTTGAGTGTCTGTTACACAAACAAGCACAACACTAAGCTTACAAACGCTTGGATCCTAAATTTTTTACTAAGAGCAAGAAAAGAGTGAAAAATGCCTAGTGCTGAATCACAAAGTTATAAGCACAAACTGAATTTAAGCTAAATCTACTCCTCAAATTAATCTCAAAACTAAACGATATGATAATCTAACTATCAAAAATTAAAACACAAGATACTTTTGACTTTTTTAAGTGTCAAACAAGCTAAATCCAAACACACCATTTAATTAAGACAGATCTCCAAATGAGCTTGAGAAATTAAAAACTACATGATAAAACCTAATTACCAAGATAACTATTAGCTTAAAAAGCTTAATAAACATGATTCATTAATCTAATAATTTTTATTTTTTTATTTCTAAAATCAAAGATCTACAACTAATGCTATTTTTTAGTTTTTATGATTGTTATGACAGATTATATAGTAAGCTATTATCTAAGCTATAAAAACTAAAAGCAGATTAAAGGACATAATCAATAAGCAAAATGAAACACAAAATAGCTAAATCAAGCAACTAAATAAGCAGTTTAAGCAAAGCTAATTAAGCAATTAAGCAAATATTAAGCTAGAATTTAAATGACAAGGAAATTTAAGGAGAACTTACAAGATGCTTCAGCTAAACAGAAGCTTTTAGGCTCTTAGAGCTTATCTACAGCTCTAGCTTATCCTTATGGATAAGCTAGTAAAGTCCATAGAAGCCCTTCCATGATAGGCTTCTCTTCCAAAGCTTATAAGTCCAAAGGGGATAAAGGTTTTAGCTGTTTATTAAGGTTTAGGAAAATTAAAGATCAAACTTAAGCTCAATTATTAGCTTAGAGACTAATAAGAGCTTGTATTAGCTTATTAGAATGGCTTGTGAAACAGTAGCAAACATTTAAGCTTATGAGAGCGTATAAGTAAAAAAAACATATGATTAAAACTAAATTGATGATTTCATTAACTTTCAAAACAGATTACAAACCTTGAATAAAAGAAATTATAATTACTTTTAAAAGGAAAATTACATTTAACAAAAACTAAGCTCAATTCTACTACTACTCTAAAATGGGAAAAAGAAGATGATCATGTGTGTGTGAGTGAGGGCCTTTTATAGCCTCTCAATGAACCTTCTAGGCCTTGCCTTGCTGCCCAGGCTCCTTTTAATCATGGACGTACAATCTCATAATGATTGGAGAGTAAATGATGGCCGTTGGATTAAATGATAACTCACACGGATTGCCAGCGTGGCATCCGTATGGTTACTTGATTGTGCTTCTTTTGAGAGTATACTCAGTGTAAATTTCATCAATCCTTGTGCTTTCCTTTCTTCCATGTGGCATTTCCTAGCTTGATTTGACTAACTTAACCTTACCGTCTTGTTGGAAATCCCTTGAATTGTCTAAATCACCCTTCAATTAAGAAAAGCCCCTTGTTTGACTACGTGGTAAAGTTGGGGAAGAAAGTGAACAGTAACCATGTTCTTGGCGCCATTTTTCTTTTTATAACTGAAAGGGGTAAAAAACGGGTGTGAGTTTGGGGAAATTGCAAGACTAGTCCTTGTCTTTGGTTTATGAAAGTTGAGGTATAAAATGACTTTCATTTTTGGCAGGAATGTCCCTTGTGGTTTAATAAAAGGTAATGGGCTTTAGGAATTGGGCTTTTATTTTGGGCTTTGGATCCGGGTAAGGGTAAAAAGGGTTTAAGGCCTATTTTATCATAGGGACCAATTGTGTAACATTGGAAACTTGAGGGACTAGATTTGTAACTTTGGGGTTTTTGTCTTCTAGTGGTTGACTTCTGTTGACCAAGGTTTGACTTTCTTTGACTGAAGCTTGTCCATAGTTGATTTTTCTTGGCTTCGGCTTTGAATCCTTGGCTTCTTTTGTGCTCTTCTGATTCCCGTGTCCGTGTTTGCCCGTTTTTGGCGGCTTTCTTGTGATATTTGTCTTATCGAACATGCCTCAACAACAAAACACACAGAACAAGTGAACACATTTGCCATTTTAACTATGTTTTGGGATCATTTAGGGTTAATTTAGGTATAAACGATATGTGAATTTTACCACTAATCAAATTCCCCAAACATTAAACGAAAGCGTGTCCACATGCAATATTACATTCCCTTATACCCTAATACCTCAAAACTTCCCCCCAAACTGAACCTTTGAAAAGTAGCAAAGATTTTTTGTTGAGATAAGCTAAGAGATCACAAGTTTATAAAACCCCCGATTTCCTATTTCAAAGATTTTTAAATTTTTTTTTATGATTTTTCTTAAAAATTAACTTCCCAAACTACAACTTATTCTTGTGTACATAATTTAGTTGGTTTTATCATTAACATTTTTGGTAACTTTAAGGATCATAGAACAAAAAGTACTTAAAAAGTGTCTTAAAAGATAACTTCATCATTCCTGATTTTTTTTTCTTTTCCCATACTAAGCTTAAAAATAAGATCACCGTTAAGTACGAGCTAAGATGCTAAGACTACTTATAATTACAACTTGTGAATTTTCTTCCCGGCATAAATCATATATTTAAGTGTGTGCTCAAATTAACTTAAACCATTAAATCCACATATTTAGATAGTTGAAATCCGACCAGGCTTTACACATGGGCCTTTTGGACTAATATGTTAATCACTTAGTAAGATCACACCTCAAAATCCCACCGTCATCGGGTAAGTGCTAAGGCTTTTGACACCCCATCCGGAGAATAATAATCGAGACGCATGATCTTCCGATGAAAAAGCCTTGTAGACTTTTGCAAACGTTAGTTCAAAAGAATACCTTGGTTTTAGAAAAGGAAACTTTTACTATTTATTTTTTAACTTGCAACATTATTATTACTATTTGCATTATTAGGCTAGGAACCGGTATCACTTTTCTTTCGACGACACATCGGCCACTCCTCCAACAAGAGCTCGTGTACTTATTATGATACCAACCCTAAATATACATCCTCCACCCTTTCTTTCGATATCACATCGGGAGCGAACCGACAAATGCCCATGTACTTTATTGTGATGGAGTTTGTATATTAATTATTAACACTAAGGATTTATAACTTGCATCATTTTTATTCACCATCTACACTTTTTATTATATTATTAATTCAACACATTATTTTTGCAAATAGAAAAAAATTCATTTTAGAAAACCAAAGTATAAACTTGAACTAAAATTCTTATTTACC
>BQNB010050931.1:0-41267 GCA_026074375.1 Tanacetum coccineum | reverse complement strand
CTTTCGGGTAGCAGTGATGTAGTTGTTTGGTTCTGCCATGTGAGTTTCTTTGTCAACGGTTTCCTGTAATTTAGCACAAAAAATCAGTAGGATGTGCCCTAGGGAAAGGGAACACATAAAACAGGAAATCGAAAGCAAGATTACTACTGTTACTGTATCAGATGACGAATACGCCGTATTCAATTAATTTGAATACGCCGTATGGGTCGGTTGAATACCAGTACGCCGTATAGATCTTACCGAATATGCCGTATTGTCGTGAAATAGATACGCCGTTTAGACAATAAAACTCAATACGTCGTCCTGATCAAAAGGTTTGATACGTCGTATCCAACTGGTGGATACGACGTATAAGGTGATCAGTCAGAACACAATACTATTTAAAACAATTAAATACAGGAATTAAAACAAACAGTTTAAACACACAAAGTGAATAAATACAACAGAATTTAAATAATTACATTACACTAAACTAGATAATTAATGGTTAGAAATACTGATAAGAATAAGGTTTAATAATTTCACTCTCCGGCAACGGCGCCAAAAACATGATGTGCTGTCGTGTAGGGTCAATTATTTGATTATCAAGTTTTAAATTTATATTTAGCCGCCAAACCTAAAACAACACTTTAACGAGCAGTGTACCCGGTCAAGATGGAGTCCGCGGCAAGTAGGGTGTCAAATACTAAGAGTGGAAATTTAATCCTATATTCTATCAGTATTTTAATTAGTCTATTTACTGGTTAAACCTATGCTATGTACGTTGTCTAATGAAATGGGGGGGTTTAGCCTGAGAGACTGGCACAGGTTTGGTGGAAACAAATACCAATTTAATACACAATAAACACAAAAGAGGAAGATTAGAAGATAGAAAAGCGGTACAAGCCCAATGATAGAAAACTGTATTAGCCATATTTAGATCCGGTTTAATGCTGGTTTGTTTGTTTTAGTGCAATGATTTATTTATCTCGGAGCGGCATATCATTCTTAAGACTTAAGCGGGACATCATCCTAAGACCTAGACATAATTAAACCTGTCATAATTAATGCATCCGTATAAAGCATCTTATTTTAATTATAATCTATCTTAGAGAATTAAACCAGTAGTGATCCTGTTAAAACCCTTTCCCAACGGGACTTTACCCACTTATTGTTTAAAGGTGTTTTATATATTGATAGTCCACTATTCCAATATTTATCAGTTAGTTAAGAGCATGATTGCCGAAACATAAACGGGTCACCTACCGGTTCAACTAAGCTCATAATCAAAAGACAAAGACATAACATTATTTGTGATCCTGTTGGTCCAGTAATATAAGACACGATATGGAGAGCTATCTCGGTATCTAGATTACTTGGTCCGTAACACTAGACCCAGTTGAATGATAGGTCGCATATTCAAACACATAAACAAGTATGAGGTGATAAACATAATTAAACAATCAACGATAAATTAAGAAATCGATTTTAAAACAAACAAAACATTGAACTTTCATTAAGATGGCTAATACCCGAGGGTATTAGCCTACAACCATTGTAATTATACAAGCGTAATCAAACAATTAAAATTGAATGATTAAGAGAGTAAAAATTACACGATGTCTTCTATGGATTCGTGATCAATGCTTGACCTTGTGGCTGATCTTCTATTCTAAAAATTCGTCTTTAGTGAGTATGTATAAAGATATGATTTGCACAATGAAAATCATTTTGAGTCTTCTATTTATAGTAAGACTCGATACGCCGTATCCAGCAAGGTCGATACGGCATATTAGGATGGATTCCTTGGAGTGCATTCTATGTTCGTAATAAATCTTTGATATCATGGATACGATGTATGTAGTTATCTTGATTTACTGTATCTTCGAATAGTTATCTTCATGGGATCAACGTATGTAGCAGAGTGGAATACGCCGTATTTGGAAAAAGAATCGGTAAACGAGTTTTCTTGTGAAGTCTTGGCGCAGATACGCCGTATCTCTTTAGTTGGATACGACGTATTGGTGAAATTTTAGCAATCTTCAAATATCTTTGTTTTAGCTCCAAATTATGCGCCTTTTAGCTCGTCTTCACAAAACACTCCTGAATTACTGCATTTATCAACTTTGAAGCAATTAAGTACCAAATAATGCAATAATTATATAAAAGTAGGCAAAATAGATGGGGTAAATGATATAATAAAGTGACGTTATTTGATGTCATCAAATATCCCCCCACTTGAATCCTACTTGTTCTCAAGTAAAGTTTAGAAAAAATTTCGGTTTATGAAAATGTGTCCTAACCGAAGTTAAGGATTTTCTGTTTAAGCATCGTTTTGTCCTAATCACCTATACATAACCAAGCTCCTCACGAAATATGAAAATGAAAACACTCAGATCACTCAACTAATCTAGGGTGCAACATTTAAGTTGTACGCTCAATTGCTTGGTCGTGATTAGCTTCGTATCATAGGCTTGGCAAGGATACGCATCTCCACCGCTAAAGCTAAGGAAGAACAAGTCAAAAGCTAAATTAGGTTAAGAAGGCTTACGGTTAATCATTCAACAATCTTTCACCATAAGTACCATACCAACAAGGCAGCTGTGTCGTAAATACATGGCCGTAACAACAGAATAGACATATACAATCCAAACACATCCCTGTTCGTGTTTAACCAGCGGTTAGGATGAAGAATGATATAGGGTAGGGAGCTTCTAACTTTCACCGAAAGTCGTCATCCACAAGGCAGCTGAGACATGCATACATGACCGTAACGACGGAATAGACATGCATGCTCGAACAAGTCCTCGTTCGAGTAGACACTAAGGTTAGTTGCTAGGAAAGGGAAGTAAAATGGGTGTTAAGTAAAATTCATGAAACAAATAGATTAAGCCAACAAATAAGGTACGGTTGCTAGTAACTTTCCCCCGACCGTTCCATGACAAAGACTCGAACATATAGACAAACGCCTCGATCACAGAAATGACAAAGACAACCTAAGTTGGCGTTCCCATAACGGTCAACTTCCCTTACATCCCGCTCTTTACATACTTTTACATAAGTGGTGATATCGGCCACTTTTTACAAGACTTTACATCGTTGATTTTTGTAACGTATCAACGAATAATCGATCCTTCCAAGTGATTCCTTCGGTATAAACTTCTTTTGAACCGACTATTTTTCTTCCATCTTTCTCTTTTTTTTAAACAATACATCATAAATCTCGGTTTGGTTTCACCGTCTTCACTATCATAATTCATCCGGATAATCTTTTCCTTGTAAAACTTCTTCTTCGGACATGATTCATAATCGTGAAAGTAGCGAAACTTACGAGGCTACATTTTTTCCATTGCATTGTGCATTTCCTGACACCATTACCCAGAGATAGAAAAATTTCAATTTGTCACAGGGAAATACAAGACTTTACACGTAAGCAATAGCAAACATTGGGTAAAATAGGCTTAATCTACACGGTAGGCTAAGGTGCAAATGTGTAACGAAACATATAATATGGTGTAGAAAAAGAAAGGAATGGCTCAACAGGTTATTCTAGGGGATTTTACTCTAAAAATGAGAGTAATCAAGGGTTACACGGGAGTTAACTAACTAGTGTGGATAGTTAATTTTACGACATGTAGGCTATTTGGTTAAATCCTAGAAATTTATCAGTTGAATATGTTCTTCCATCTAAATCCATAGTACTAATCATGGCGGTCTCGAGTGATATACAAGGCCAAGTTCTAAAGTCCACTACATCACCGACACACACATAATCTTGTGGAATTTTAGTAGACAGTTGGAAACGGAATAGGCTTAATTCTCACAATATGTATCAAGGGTTTCAATGGCTAGTAATGTAAACTAGTGATTTTTACAAAAGTCATGCTAATTTTTTTTTAATTTTGGCATTTTTAAGCACTTTGCATGTTATTTTGTAAAAAAGAAGACAAGTACGTTCTAATTCTCCATCCCCCACTTAATTTACAACGTCTCAGTTTATAGATAAAATAAATAATAAAGGAAAATAGAATTAGAATGGAAAAATCCATGATGTTTTGCTCGTGATAATTCTCCAAGATAAGTCCTTGAGCAAAAAGTGTGTTGACTAGGGCGTCAGCATGCCCGGATAAGTTCAACACATGTCTTTTTCAGCATATACCATATCATAGTTTCAGCAAGGTCCTATATAAGAGATTAGAAGACAAGTGCAAATTCTATCTTGCTACAATGGTACAAGAAAACAATTAAACACACAACTGTACAAGGATCAATACGTCATATCCCAAACCCTAGGATACGCCGTATTCTTCCTGTAGAAACAATTAAATTACTGGAAATTAAATATTAAGTTTTTAAAACTGATAACGTCCAAACAGCTCTATACGCTATATCTAGAGGGGTTTGATACGCCATATAGAGTGTCTAGGAAGACAGACTCGTGCAACAAATAATTAAAATGCGGAAAACAATTAAAATGACTAGGTTGTCTCCTGGGAAGAAATTTTGTTTCAGCTGGTCTTTAAGTTCAACCCTTTTTCTCCTTTCATCATTTTGTCCGTGTTACTTCCCATCCGCGATCTTTCTTGTTGAAGAGTTCGTGATAGATGCAAGACATGCTGCCAGGAGTTCTTTCAAGAGTATTAATGTTTCTTGGACCCATAGTAACAAATTCTTCATCATTGCCTATCGAATGTCGTACGACTGTGAATTCTTCAGTTCTACATAGTTTGTTTGGGTTATCAATGTCGCGGAGAGCGACGATTGGTATCGGAGAATATTCCCTATTAATAACTTCGTAGATGTATTTTGCTTCATGTGTGTCTAAATAGGGTTTATAAAATGTATCTGAACATGTCCTTTTGCATGGTTCTTTGTATTCTTTGAGGTCTCCAATCGTTCCTTTAGCACGTTCATTCACATAGAATTCCCATAGCCCATTTTTGGCATTCTTGTCAATCTCCCAATAATTGTCAAACTTTGATGCCAGCCAATATATAAATTCAAAGTAATTCGTTCCGTTGTCCAGGTCATCAGGGATTTTGCTATTGCAAGTATGGGACAATGGGTAATATTTATAAAAAAATTTATCGTTGAGTTCGCTCCAGGTGATAGTTGTTTCATTTATGTCATCGTTCCACCATCTCTCGGCATCTCCACTGAGTGATTTTGAGAAGACGTGTAATCGTAGTTCCTTTTTTTCTACATTAGGCATCTTAATCCATTCAGTTATTTTGAGCACCTTTGTAATGTGATCGGTAAGTTCCCCTCCATCCATGCCATTGAAGGCGTTGTCCTGCAATAATTTCAAGAATTCATCATTGATTTTTAGTTCGGAAGTTGTGATCATCCGTGATTTATTATGCTTTTCATTCCTTTTCCTTGCGTCATCATAGCTTGGTGCCATCCTGAGTTGCGACAAGCGATCACCACTTTCTCAAGAATGGAGGAAATTGTTAATAAGATATAGAACATCGAACTGCTTATTGTATCAGATAACAAATACGTCGTATTCAATTAGTTTGAATACGCAGTATAGGTCTGTTGAATGCCAGTACGCCGTATAGAGTTCGCGAAATACGCTGTATCGTTTGGAAAACAGATACGCCGTTTAGACTGTGAAACTCAATACGCTGTCCTAGTCAGATGGGTTTGATTACGTGTATTCAAACTGGTGGATACGCGCTATCAGGTGATCAGTCTACAGAATAAATATTAAAAAACAATGAAATGCGAGAATTTAAACAAACAATTTAAACACACAATGCGATACAAACAGAATTTAAATAATTAGATTACACTAAATTAATTTAATTAAAGGTTAGAAATACTGATAAGAATAAGGTTTAATTATTTCACTCTCCGGCTGCGGCGCCAAAAACCTGATGTGCTGTCGTGTAGGGTCAATTATATGATTATCAAGTTTTAAATTTATATTTAGCCGACAAACCTAAAACAATACTTTAACGAGTAGTGTACCCGGTCAAGATGGAATTCATGGTAAGTAAGGTGTCGAACACTAAGAGTGGAAAATTAATCATATATTCTATCATTATTTTAATTAGTTTATTTACTGGTTAAACCTATGCTATGTACGTTGTCTAATGATATGGGGGTTTTCAGCCTGAGAGACTGGCACAGGTTTGGTGGAAACAAATACCAATTCAATACACAATAAACACAAAAGAAGAAAATTAGAAGATAGAAAAGTGGTACAAGCCAAATGATAGAAAACTGTATTAGCCATATTAAATCCGGTTCAATGATGGTTTGTTTGTTTTAGTGCAATGATTTACTTATCTCGAAGCGGCATATCATTCTTAAGACTTAGGCGGGACATCATCCTAAGACCTAGACACGATTAATCCTGTCATAATTAAACGCATCCGCATAAAGCATCCTTTAGTTTAATTATAATCTATCTTAGAGAATTAAAGCAGTGGTGATCATGTTAAAACCCTAGCCCAACGGGACTTTACCCACTTATTGTTTGATGGTGTTTTATATACTGGTAGTCCACTATTCCAATCTTTATCAGTAAATTAAGAGCATGATTGCTGAAACATAAACGGGTCACCTACCGGTCCAACTAAGCTCATAATTCAAAGACAAAGACATAATGTTATTTGTGATCCTATTGGTCCAGACATATGAAACACGATATGGAGAGCTATCCCAGCATCTAGATTACTTGGTCCGTATCACTAGATCCAGTTGAATGATAAGTCGCATATTCAAACACATAAACAAGTATGAGGTTAAAACATAATTAAACAATCAATAATAAATTAAGAAATCGATTTTTAAAACAAACCGAACATTAAACTTTTATTAAGATGACTAATACCCGAGGGTATCAGCCTACAACCATTGTAATTATACAAGCGTAATCAAACAATTGAAAATTAAACGATTAAGAGAGTAAAAATTACATGATGTCTTATATGGATTCGTAATCAATGCTTGACCTTGGTGGTTGATATTCTCTTCTAAAATTCATCTTTAGTGAGTATGGTATAAAGAATATGATATTGCACACTGAAAACTCATTTTTGAGTCTTCTATTTATAGTGTCTGAAAAAGACTCAATACGCCGTATCCAGCAAGGTCGATACGGCATATTGGGCTGGATTCCTTGAAGTGCGCGCTATGTTCGTAATAAATCTTTGATATCATTCCCAATTTACTTGATTTACTGTATCTTCGAATAGTTATCTTCATGGATACGACGTATGTAGACAGAGTGAATACGTCGTATTGGGAATCGGTCAAACGCGTTTTCTTGTAAAGTCTTGGCGCAGGCCGTATCTCTCTAGTTGGATACGGCGTATTGGTGAAATTTTAGCAATCTTTAAATATCTTTGTTTTAGCTCTAAATTATGCGCCTTTTAGCTCGTCTTCACAAAACACTCCTGAATTACCGCATTTATCAACTTTGAAGCAATTAAGTACTAAATAATGCAATAATTATATAAAAGTGGGCAAAACAGATGGGATAAATGATATAATAAAGTGACGTTATTTGATGTCATCACAAAGCAACAACACTAGGAGAAGCAATCCAGGGAGTAATATATGATTAAATGAATACAATCTTTTATTATATTGTTATCACCAGTAGCTTAGTGTTATATTTAGTTTAATAGCTAAAACCAACCAACCTCTCAAACCATATGATTTATAAGCTTTCCATAAAATATAAAAATACAAAAATAATCTTCTCTCAACCCTTAGAATTCTGTTAGACCGTGATCAAGCCTTCCCAACCTATTCCCCTAGAGAACGATAACAACCCCCGAGTCTTGCCTATACTACTATTACAACGGTTAGGTACTCTGCCTAGGGAGTTGTAAAACTTCTTGTAAAAGTCCCTTACGACAACCGCATCAAGTTTTTGGCGCCGCTGCGTGGGGAATAGTTAGGTTTTGATCATTGTTTGTAGTCTATTAGCTTTCTCGTAGTCTATCTTTTCTTTGTGATAATTGTTTCGTAACCCATTCTCGTCAACCACCATGGGAGACGAGAATCCTATCCATACTCTTGGAGACTACTCCAAACCTAGCCATGAAAGCTACAGGAACACCATCAAGCTCCTCGTAGGGAACAATGTGGTACCTCTTCGATCCGACACCATCCGGTTGGTGCAAAATAGATGCTCATTCCAAGGACTTCGGCCGAGATCAAACTCAACAACCTCATGGATTTCTTACAAGTAGTGGGACTACTTGACTTGATGGTGAAAAACAGGAATGAAGCGCCTGCGTTTTATCTCAATTTTTCCTTTTGCCGATCAAGCTAGCAATGGCTTGTCGTCTTCAGCATGATCCATCACCACATGGGAGGATCTTACTACTCGTTTCCTTGCTTAATTCTTTCCACCGAGAAGGACCGCAAAAACTCCGCAATGATATCCTGATGTTCCAACAACATCATGGAGAATCTCTATCAGAAGCATGGACTCGTTTCAAGAACTTACTATAAAAAGTCCCTCATCATAGCATCGATCGTTGGCTTCAAATCCAAATTTTTTCTAATCATGTCTTTTTCCATCTTAAGTGCTAGATTGACCGCGCAGCTAGCGATAAACTCCGCAATAAGAATGCCGACGAATCTTGGGAAATCATTAAGGACCTCGCTCTCTACGACCATAAGGGCTGGAATGACACAAAAGTATTCGACAAGCCAGTCAATGCTATTTCCACACCTCAAGGCACCTCAAAGACACCTGACCGAAGACTTCTTAATCTTGAAGATCAGATTAACTTCTTATTAAAGGGGTCATGACCGGCACTCACACCAAGTTCAACACACACCCCTCAAGCTTATGTCGAAGCAGTCTATTCGAACTCTCATCCACAAAACCAACAGCCAAAGCTGAACCCCTTCACTTTTCGTGAACGTACATATCCAAACCCTCAACCACAAGCATTAGGAACCATATTCGAGGCTCGAGTACGGGACTACATGGCATCACACACTGAACGAATAGAGAGATTTGAAAGTGCCATTTTCAAGCAACGCGAGGAGATCAATGGTAGGATGACTGAAATGTTCAAGCTTCTTAACGAACTTACGACTAGCAAGGCCCCTAAAAAAGTGCTGATTAGAGAAGAGGCCAAATCCCCCATCACCAAAAGCGTAAACTGCATCTCCCTCATCAGAGAAAATGAAGAAAAAAGCGACATGCACGACATAGCACCCGACGATGATAGTAAAGAAACTGCTGGACTAGATATGAAGGTGTCAGTAAAGGAGGCTAAAACAAATAATGAAGCTGAAAGCGAGGCCAAAAACAAGCAAATCAAAGACCCTGAGAAAGAAGAAGCAGTGGAAACACCCAGTTCTCGGCCTGTAGAGTATTATCTGAAGCATAGGATTAATGAAAAGCTAATCGAGGGGCTAGTTGATAATAAAAGGTTTAATGACTCTTTGTCAATAGCCTGAGCTGGAAAGAAAATGGGAAAGACATATAATGTTTTACCTAGGGGGCCTGTTTATGAAGCGATCCTCAAGAAAAAGATAACAAAGAAGGAGGACATTGTGGATATTTTTGAAATACTTGCAGATAGAAGGGGACTTAAACTCTGGAACGTCCTTGTCGATCAAGGATCCGATGTAAATGTCATGCCCTACTCCACTTACATGAAACTTACCGATGAAAGTCCCGCCAAGATAGGCATTAGACTCTCACTAGCGAGCCACTCGTATATCTACCCTTTAGGGATAGCTGAGGACGTATTGGTAGAGATCGTTGAACATGTATACCCTATGGACTTTGTGATTCTTGACATTAAGGAAGACGAAAAGAGACCTTTTATCTTAGGAACACCATTCCTAACAACGGCCAAGGCCATGATTAAATTTGACAAGGGCACCATAACCCTAAGGTCTAGAAAGAGTAAGATAAGCTTCCATAGGATACCTGAATCCCCCGGTGCGATAGAGAGAGGAGTCAAGAACAACATAAAACCTATAGCCCCCACTGTGACTGTGAATAGACTAGTCCTAGAATGGGAAGAGAGGATAAGACTCCATCAGGAAAGGGAAATAGAGTTTCACTCTCGCTCTTACAAAAATTAAAGGAGAAATGGATGATGAAGGAGAAGTCACGTAAGAACGTGTGACTTCGAGTCTGGCTACAAGACTCGTAAATAAAGAAAAGCGCTTTTTGGGAGGCAACTCAATATTTATTTTTCCCGCATATTAGGAGTGTTTTGTGTGTTTTAATTCTTTATCATTTGTTTATTATGTTTGAATTAGTTTGCAATCATGCTTTGTTTGTTTGTAACTTCGTCTTATTTGCAATCAAAGGTACTTTGCAACAAAATAAGTGTAGGGGAATTATCCGAATTTTAGAACCAAATTCAAACATTTAAAATAAATTGTTTAGATTAATTCGCGTCAGTTTCGAGTCATATGATTGAATTGCTAATTCTCAGGATTTTATGCAGCATTTTGTACAGGAAAATAACATATAAGAATGAGTGCAGGAAATTTTTCATCAATAACGAAAGTTGAGTTTTCATAGAGCGTGGAGACGGCGTCACGATCTACACGGGACGCCGTCACCACGACACCTGTGACGGCGTCAGGATATCTCTGACGGCGTCACACGCGCAGATATAGGAAAACTCAAAAATTTGAAGTATTTTTGAAAATAAAACATGTACAACACTTAAGAAAGTTATAATTCTTTTATAAACTTGCAGAACCCTGAGTTTAACAATTCTCTCATCCTATCTTTACGGCTTTATAGAGTCAACCCTAATTTCACATTGTATATTATTATCACACATTTTACGCTTGGTGTAGTTGTCTTTGTCTTTGATTACAGGTTATATTTGATGAGAATAAGCTTGAAAGATCTTAGGATGTTTTCATTAGACGATTCTTGGAGGACGATTTAACCAGTTATCGCATGTTTCTTCTCCATTGTTGAGCAAAACAGAGGAGCATTAGTTTATTTTACTTGCTTTCTTTTCCTTTTAATTTGTTTTTACGGGTACTTATATAGAACATTATGGACAATGTTCAACTTAAGTGTAGGGGGAAGTAGCCTTAGAACTTTCTTGTCACTATGTCATTTGCTTTGTCCTTAAAATGATGGGTAATATATCAAAACATAGCATAAAAAGTAATTTTGACCCAAATTTAAAATTTTTTATGACACATACCGACGAAAACGAGTTATTATTAGGTTCATGGATAGGTTTGTATTATGACTAGCACAAAAACCGCAGAATTCACCTATACATGTGAGGTTCGCCTTTAGATCTTTAGAAATTCGGGTATTCATTATTAATACCCAAGATAGTTTATACCTTTAGCTTTCTCGAGTTAAGGAGTGAGCAGTCATATGTATCTATTCCATCATTACGGATGTGTACGTGTGGTCTTTGTCGCCTTTTCTGGAGCATTGAGATCGGTATTAAATTATATGAGTGTACCGGTAGCATATTAAATTCTAGAACTTGTTTTTGTGATGCATCTCGAGACCACATAGTAAGTATTAGGATTTGCTTGATAAGAGGCACTAGGATTAACCTATGTTTTAAACCTGTAATTGTTATAATGGCCACAGCGATCATGTAACTATCCTACACCCTTGCCATGCACTCATTTTTAGTGCATGATACCCCTAGTACAACCCTCTGAGCCTATCCTTTTTCACAGTTCTCGTAATTTTCTGGTTAAGCCGGACTATTAATGAAGAGCATTGTCACCCTTAAACTAAT
Source organism: Tanacetum coccineum (assembly GCA_026074375.1). NCBI lineage: Eukaryota > Viridiplantae > Streptophyta > Magnoliopsida > Asterales > Asteraceae > Tanacetum > Tanacetum coccineum. The sequence continues at coordinate 29,556 of BQNB010050931.1, read as the reverse complement.
CGTTACACCCAAATCGCCTTAGCCTACCTTGTATGTACTCGCTTTTAGTACATTATTGTGTTTAACCTAATTTAATTATTGAGTACACAGTTGCTAAGTCCTTATCCTTGTAAATACTGTTTTTGGGACGAATGGGATTCATGGTAGTATTTATTTCACGGAAGAATAGGGAAGAAAAGTTAAGTCAATACCCTCATATGTTTGTTAGATGTTCTCCATGTTATTTTGATCAACCTCAAATCGGGTCATTAGTTAGATTGTAAATATCGAGTATGTAAAAGCTCAAGTGTAGGGGTACGTTTTGTAAGCCCCAAGTTATGATGTATTATGTGATTCAAAAAAATAGAAAAGAAAAAGAAAGATATTGATGTAGAGTGTTGTAGAGTTTGTATATACTACGTTCCGATTCTTGGTCTTGCACCAAAATAGGCGTGTATCGTGTAAATAATTAGCTAAACCTTCCACTCCAAATTAACCCAAAGCTACCCAAATGTATCCTATCCGTTTCCGTTTCCATTATATGTTATCTTACACCTACACCTACAACCTTGAAAGACCTATTTCAGATGTAATGAATAAAGGCTTGCGTCCCCTAGCGGTGGAGGTTTGATCCTTTACCAAGCCTATGGTAATTTATATGCTATGACAGGTAATGAGTGTTGATTTTCTGTTTCCCCCTTATGTTATAATTTATTATACACCCGAGTGAAAGAGAGAATCCCAAACACTTATGTGAGGTGCTAGTATATACTTTCCGTGCTTTTAATTACAAGGTCTAGAAGGTTGTGTTGTAAAATACTTTTAAAGAGTAGGTAAAATGACCCTCATATTGCTATTGTCTAGGTAGAAAAGCCCATTTGCTTGAGGACAAGCAAATCCCAAGTGTAGGGGTATTTGATGAGGTGTCATTTTATACACTTTTTCGGGGTCGTTTAACCCCCTAAATCGTGCATTTATGCCCAAAATAGGTACTTAATCGTTCCTTTTCAGGTATTCAGCATTTGGAAGGCATTTGGAGGAAATACACGTGACTTGGGCTCATTTGGAGAAGAAACGGACAAGACTACGGACCTACACCAACATCTCTCAAGAATTTCTACTCAGCAGCTGGAGACGGCGTCACAGATTACACGTGACGCCGTCACAACCCATCTCAAGATGGCATCACAAGATCTTCAGACGACGTTAGAATGTACGACCCAACCCATTATCTAGAATATTTTATTCATGACGGTGTCATGATTAAAACGCGACGCTGTCACAACGATTTTCCTATATATATACATCCATTTATAGGGTTTTAAGTGTGTAACTTTAGAGTAAAAGAAAGGGACGAACCCTAGTTCGTTTAGCAGTTGTTAGGGACGATTTTAGGTCCTCAAAACCCTATTGTACTTCCTTCAATTTATGTTTTAATCAAGTAAGACTATCTTAATCATTTAATATGTCTTGTTTTGTGATTCTTATCTGTTCTTACATTATCTTTAACATGCTTGGCCAAACCTTCTATTGTGTTTATTTATGACTATATGAAACCTAGGATGTAGATCTTAGTGAGCTCCCGACGAAGGCTTGTTTAGGGTTCACTAGCTTGACCAATTCACCGAATTTCTGTTGTTCCTTAGGGAATGTTTGGAGGTCAGGGCTATCCATAGCAGAGATATCACTCCAAAGTAGTGCTTGGAGATGATGACATTTACTTTGATAGTTTGGCCGGAGTTCTGAGTAATCTCAACGGTGCCATATGGATAGACTTGAACAATCGCAATGGTCCTGACCAAAGGGATTTCAATTCTGCGCGGAGAAAATTTCAATCTTGAGTTAAAGAGGAGGACTGATTCACCGACGTTGTGAAAACGCGGTTTTTTGATCTTTGCCGTCATGAATCTCTTAGTTTTATTTTGTAGATCAAAAGAATTTTTTTAGGCTTGATCACGCAGTTCACTTAATTCATTGAGCTGATCTTTGCGTGATCACGCCGCTGTTTGGAGATCATAAGTTTGCATTTTTAACGGCCCAGTAAGATTTGTGCCTCCAACTCAATCAGGTAGCGATGACATGCCTTTCCATATACAAGTTGTATGGAGTACACCCACTATGGGTGTTTGTATACTGTTACGAAGCCCAGAGAGCAGTCATCTAGTTAGTACCGACCAACGGCAGGCACGGGTTTTTTCGCCCCCCCCAATGTCCTTTTAAGAATTCGTTTTTAAACCACGATTTGAACCTTCACCTGACCATTGTTCTGGGAGATGATACGCGGTGGAGGACGATGAGGTGACTCCATTTTAAGCATGCTTGAAAACTGGTCATTGCAAAATGGTTCCACGATCACTGATGATGGCTTCGGGGAGCACCAATCTGGGCAAGAGAAGATTTAAGGAATTTGCAAACTACTCGGCGTCGTTGGTGGGGAGTGCCTTTCGCTTAACCCATTTTGACAGATAGTCGGACAAGCCACAAGTTGTATTTGTTGCCTTTGAAGATGGGAAAGGTCCATGAACGTCAGATGCCCCAAACGTCAAAATATTTCACAAACTTAGATGGAATTTTGAGGCATCTCATCAACTTCTGTGAAATTTTTCCTTGTCGTTGGCTACGAGTCACAATTTTTATCCCAACTCAAAGTGGAGCATCTTTGTACTATGAAGGCCAAAGGAATCGGCTATCAAAGACCTTTTTGGCGGTGTGGTTGTGCAACTGTGATGTCCACCCGGTGGGTCCATTGTGTCAAGCTTCGAGAATGTCGAGAGCTCATTGCCGTGCCATCTACACCTCGGATCATTTTTCGGCCGATTTTGAACAAGAATGGGTTCATCCAGAAGTTGTGTTTTACATCTTTTGAAAAACTTGTTTTTCTGTTGGGATGACATTCCTTGACAAACGAAGTTCCCGAATGGTATGTTTGCTGAAATCTGCCAAAACCATGGATTTGGGTACTTTCAGCTAAGAAGGAGCACCGATCCAAGTGTTTTGAGAGAAATGTTTCAGTGATTTCCTTGTTCTCGGGTTTATCTTGATGAGGGTTCTCAAGTCTTGAAAGATGATTGGCGGCCAAATTTTCTGCTCCTTTTTTGTCTCGGATGATAACATCAAATTCTTGGAGCAAAAGGATCCACCGCATCAGTCTTGGCTTAGCATCTTTCTTAGCGAAGAGATACTTTATAGCAGAATGGTCGGTATACACTATGCTCTTAGACAAAACAAGATACGACCGAAACTTCTCAAAAGCGTACACCACGGCAAGTAATTCTTTTTCGGTCGTAGTGTAGTGTGCTTGAGCTTCAGTCATGGTTTTGCTGGCATAGTGGATTGGTTGGAAATGCTTGTTCTTCCGTATGCCCTGAGTGACTGCCCCTTTGCAAACTCACTTGCATCAATACATGGGAGTTCGAAGGGCAAGTCCTAGTGGGAGCAAATCAAATCCGGAGCCCTCAGTCAATTTTCTTTAAGTGTATTAATACGGAATTCGATACACTTCTTTCTTGCGAACGAAAAAATGGTAGGCGTCTTTTTCATAGCAAATGAGTCATTGGGCGGGCTATCTTGGAGAAGTCTTGTTTGATATCAGTCGGTTAAAAACGGCCTGGTGCACCTAAGAAAAACTATAGGATCCATTTCAACAGTAGTCGGGTGGATCCTTTTTTTTTTTGGTGTGTGGGAGACTTGGCAGAGACATCAACTTAGCTCGTATAAACTTCAATTCCATGTTTAGCGAGATTTTGTGTCCTGAGAACAATGCCTTCTTTTACATGAAATGCTTTTCTCCCAGTTTAGGGACCAAATTGGTGTTCTCACACCGTTCACATTTGTCCAAGTGGATAGGCATGTAGAGAGAATCCCGAAGGACCTGAAAAGTCATACATAAACACTTACATCGTTTTTCGATTCATGTATGGAAGATTGCCGTTCATTCATCGTTGGAACCGTGGCCAGGTTGGCATTGCATAGCCCAAAAGTCAATGCGACGATAGGCAACAATGTTCCTTATGGGCAAGTAAAGGTTGTACTTTTCTGGTCCTGTGGGTCTATAGGAATCTGAAATAACCAGAAAAAGCCATCGTGGCAACAATAGATTGGTTTCCTGCGAGTCTTTCGGCATTTGTGGTCCATGATAGGGAGTGGGAAGTGGTCCTTTTCGGGTAGCCTCATTCAACTTTCCTGTTTCTTGTCTTCTCCTTCTGTTCTTCTATTTTTTTTCTCCACTTCTCCTCTCTCTTCCTCTTTTCTCCTTTTTTTTCCTTTTTCTTTTTCTCGTTTTTCATGCTTCTTCTGCTTTCTCTCCTGTTTCTGTTTTTCCTTTTTTCTTTTCTTTTTCCTTCCTTTTTTTTTTATCTTTTTTCTGCTTGCTCTTTTTTTCTGTCCCCTGTTCCTTGCTTTTTTTCTTTTCTTTTCTTCTCTTCTTCTTCTCTCTCTTCTGGTCTGTCTCCACCCTTTTCCTCTTTCTTATCTCTCTGTAGTCGATGCACACTTCACCCGGTGACCTAATCGATGTCGGGATAAGATCATTCTCATCATTTTCTCGTCGTCATTGCCACCATTCTTTGGTACAATGCACCCGGGGCTCTAACAGACCATGGACAGTCAGAGAGTCGGATAAATCAATCCGGCGTCAGGAGCTTTTCAACTTTCTTATGATGACATCGTGGATTTTTGGAGTTTACCGTCTTTGTTTCTGAACCGTAGGTTCGTGGCCTTCTTCCATTGAGAATTTTTCATTTCTGTGTGTATAAAACTCTGGTGTTACCCTTGATATTTGAAGTTTCCAAGCGATGGCTATCGCTATTGTGGGACTTAAGAACCTCGATTAGAGCTGCCATTTCCTCATTTTTCAAGTCTTTTGCAACTAATGATGGGGGTAACTTATCGTCACCACCCTCCAAAAATGCATATTCCAAATGAGCGTTGTCAAGTCCTTCTTTGTGTTCAACCCTTAGGGCAGGGCTCATTAACGGGAAGAATTTTCATGTTTGATTCACAAATTCTTAAGATCTTTTCGTAGTGTCAGGAAAATAATTTCTGAAGAGGTGGGTGTGTTCACGTTTGAAGAATTGCTTCGAGGAGAAGAATGTCCCCTTCAGGGTCATAATAAGTTGGCATCAACTTCTGTGTGAGAGTTGGATCATCCTCTAAAGCAAGAAAAGAGTCGGCTTCTTCGAAAAGGAGAAAGTCACTGTCCCCGAATGGAGTTAAGGTTGGAGAAGAAGTAGAGACGATTGGATCATAGTAAGGAGTGGGATTGCCACTCCGATATAACATTTGAGAAACAAGAAATCTTGAGAGTTTTCTTCGACAAGCCATATCAATGACGTACAATTCGGGTTTGCCGTCATATGATTGTAGTCAGCCGTGTACCTCGAAGTTTGGTCCAGATTGAATGTAATGGCCTCTCTGCCAACACGAAGGGTTATTTCACCTTCGTATACATCGATTAATGCACGACTTGTTTTTAAGAAACTCCTCCCGAGGATTAGAGGTACTCGGGGGTCTGGCTCAAAATCGACGACTACGAAATCTGCAGGAAATTGGAACTTTCCCACCTGTCAACATAGAGTCTTCAGCGACTACGATTGGTTCAGAGATTGAACGGTCCGCTAATTCAAGCGTCATGCAAGTTGGGGTTAGTTCGGAAAGAGAGAGTGTTTTCCAGACGGAATATGGCATAAGATTAATGCTTGCACCAAGATCGGCCAAGGCATTGCATGTATTAATCCCGGAGAATTCACAAGGAATAAGAAATCGGCCAGGGTCTCCAAGTTTCTTTGGTAACTTGTTTAGGATGACGGCTGAGCAATTCTCGTTCAATGGGGTTCTAGCCATTTCACTCAACTTTTCCTTGTTTCCGATTAAGGTTTTTAGAGTCGGAGGCGAGTTTTTGGCCATGAGCATCATGGCATCCGTAATCTAATTTGAAAATCTTTTTACTTCCCTTTAAATCCGAACGATTTCATAGAATTTCTTAATTTGGTCGTTAACTTTCTCACGACGTCTTTCATCATTTCTTCTTGAAGGAAATGGAATTGATGCTTTTTGGTTAGGCTTTGAAGCACTAACGGGAGTGTTTGCAGGTTCAAAGATTGATTCATGGTAGACAACAGGGACAACCGGAGGTGGGACATCTTCGGTGCTTCCGTTATTAGTAGGATGCATCGTGTCCTTTGTGACCTCGGTATCACGTTCCATTAATTTAGGATGGAAGAAAGGAAGTAATAGATATCGTAGGGGTCCTTGTATAAGCTACACCAACTTGAGTGGTAATACCCTTTAAGATCCTTTCTTTCGGGTTTGTATCGGTTGTTACTAGGAAGAGTTCCCGAAGTAGATGCGGTATTGAAGCGGACAACTTGGAACGCATCGTTGTGATCATTTGAGTCAATTAAATTTTGCATGTTTTGACCATTGAGTTTGCATGTTCCTCATTATCAGCATCATTAGCTTTTACGTAGCTATGGAAATCCGTCCTTTGATACACCTGATTTTGAGGAGCTGGAGCTTGATAAGGCGGGGAGCTTGATATGAGGAGGATTTTGAACAAACCTCGAAGGTCGATATAGACCTTTACCTTGTATGAACGGGGATTGTAGTATGCTGGTGCTTGATTGTGAAATTCCTCGTTTTTGGTCTGTAACGATTTTGTTATTTCCTTGATTTTGCACATGTGGTTTTTTTGAACGGGGGGAAAACCGGGTGGTCGAATTTGATTTGAAATCTGGGCTCGATAACCGGTGTTTCCTTGGTTGAAATTAGATGCGGCTGCTTGAGAGACATATTCTTGGATATTATCTCTATAAACATTGCCAGAAGTGGCTGGACAAGTTTGGTAGAATGAGCACCACCGCAAGTTAAACAAACTTTTGCCAACCGCTTTGACAGGTAAGTAGGAGCGGGAGATTGATTTTTCTTAGTCAAGGAGTAAGCTTTCTACATTTCTTTTAACTCAGCACTTCGGAGAGATTTCCGGGGGTGAAGTGCTCGCACTCACTGGCAACAACGGGTTTGTTGCGTGAATTACGGAACTTTGGACTTGCTTTCTGATGATTTCTAGGCAATCACGAGCATTTTGTCCAAAAAGTTGCCACCCGCGGCGGATTTTAACGAATCTTGGTCGTTAGAGTTCAAGGCATTGTAGAATGTATCAAGTTGATGCAATTCAGAAAATCCATGATGTGGACATGCCCGAAGAAGATCATTAAATCTATCCCATGCTTCATAAAATGTCTCATCAAATCTTTGTTGAAATCTCGTGATTTCATTTCGAAAGTTGTTTTGCACATGCAAGGTTCAAGCTATCTCATATAAACAATCAAATCATTAGTTATCAGTAAATTTTAAGTCACATATTCTCCCCTGATCAAAAGTATGCAACTTTTGTATGGTTTTGATCAACAATGGACTTAAAATAAATTTAAGCTCACCATCAATCAATGAAGATATATATATACTACTTTAACGCACATATATTCAATAAATATTGAAACGAGACCTGAAATATACGTAGACTAGAGTGATAAATCAGTCTGTCTAAAGAAGCAGCCTGTGGTTCGTTCCAATCGTTCAGCAACAGAATCAGCAACAGCTTTTCTCACATTTAGATTAGATACATCTCATGTGAGAAGAATGAATGTGCCCAAAAATCCTTTGTGTGCTTTTCTTGCAAGACTGTTAGTAGCACTGATTCTCCCCCTTAAACATTAACCCGTTTTCTATTTAAAGAGTTGTAGTTATTGTTTGAGCTATAGTCATTGGTTAGCAGATAAATCATTAGCATTCACAGGATCATTGACAACCTTTGTTTCTACATTAGGGGGACTGCCAATGGAAGTGTCCTTTAGTTTGCTGTCTTTACGTTTGTAACTAGTGAGAGGCTTCTTAGAGAACCTAGGTGTTACAATGACATTATTAACTGGTTCACTAGTACTAACGCTTCCTGATTTTTCTAAAGGCACTACTTCAGGTTTAGTGATCCTAGTTAAAGGGCACGTATCACCTAAAGTAAATTTTCTTCCTGTGGGCCTCCACTTAGAACCAACACTAGCAAATATTTTACCAGTAGCTTTTCAAACTTGCTTCATAGTCACATCATTATTGACCTTGGGGTTTTTAGCATTAACATAATTCAAATTTTTAACACCACACTTATTATGATTACCAAAAACCAAACATTCATTACATATGTTGCAAACAGAAACAAACCTTGAATTAAATCTAGTACGTTTAACTCTCAAACTAGAATCAACATGATTCCTTTTATTCAAATTCCTAAGGGGATTATCTACTCGCTTCACGTTCTCACTCCTAGCTGGCAAATTCCTATGGGTCTTCGTCTCGCACTTAGATTTTGACTTGCTAGCTTCAGTGACAGATTTTATTCCTGTAGACAGATTTACACACACGTTAGTCTGTTTAACTAAAGAAACTATCTCTTTTCAAGGTGAAGGAATATTGGCTTCCCTATTGTTTCTTTTCTGAGGAGGGACATACTTACGTGTCATGGCATACAAGCCAGGAGCAAGTACTTTTGGTTTAGACTTATACAAATCTTGATAACGCTTTTTAATAGACACATTTTCATCCCTAAGGCTATCATTCTTAATCCTAACAGCAGTGAGTTCCTCTTTTAACTGAGTATTTTCAGTTTCTAGGGCTTGAAATTCTAGAGTACTCAGGTTGGGGTCGGCACTAACTTCTTTCATGTTACCGATTTAAGCCTTTAACTTCCTGATTAACTCATCTTTCCCTTGAATCTGATCTTTCAACTTGTTGATTTCAAAAAATACATTAAGTTCAGGTGAGCTTGAATTATTACAAACCTGTGGATTTTCAAAACATTCTTTGTACTTTTGAAATTTAAGCTCGAGTTCCTGATATTTCGTTTCAATGAAAGAACATCGTTTTTCTTTTTCAACAAGTAGTCATTTCACCTTTAAAATCTCAGCTTCAAGTTCCAGATTTCTAGAGTGTTCCTCAATGCAATTAGATCGAGGTTCAACGCTCATAGGCATAACAATATTGGAAGTAAGCACAACAGAACAAATATCTTTAGACACAGATTCAGCTAGCAAACACTCATTTTGAATCAGGAGATTTTTATTCTCTATTTCCAAACTCTTCTTATCAATAACACATTGATCATACACTTTGTCCAGCTCATCAAAGATTTTCATGTATTCAGATACTTCTTTGGAAAGATTATCTTCTATACCTTTAACATGCATTTTGAGTTTTTCATAAAAAGGAATTATTTCTTCTACAAAGCACTTTTTGGTATGTTCAAAACGCCACTCCCCATTTGTTATATATGAGGGTGTCGTTCTGTCTTTGACAACCTTATCAAACTCTAGAAAACATGCTTTTAACATTTTTAACTGAGTGTAAACTTGACTCTTGGCTGGGCGAGTACGAACAAAGGTAGTTATAGGTTTAGACTTGTTACAATTATAGCTAGCAACTTTATTAGCTGGTAAACAATAAACCTGTTCACTAGACAACTGCTTTTGAGGCACAAAGGTATCATACAAACTATTTAACTTAGCATAATTTATTGGCTTAGATGACACTTTGCACAACGGGTCTTTCATCCTTTCTAACATCTTAGTTCTACTAACTTCAGCTTGAACTAAGGTCTCTTCACTATCATATACCCTAAAGGGGGTATGTACAGGATCTACAATTACATCACCAAGATACAGGGCTGGGCGACACAGTTGAGGTGATGTGAGATACAGTGGATTACGATGACCAAGAGCAGATTTGTGTAAGTCCTTTGTGGAAAAATTTGATCGTTTAGATAACATAGGGACAGTTTGTACAGGTTTACCATAGATTGCAAAAGTTCCATAACAACCTTGTTAGTATTTCTCAACAAAACTAATTCCTTTAGATAACTTTCCTCAAGAGCATTTTTATCTGCTTTTAACTTTCACTATCATTGAGGGAGCCGAGAGACTTGTTTACTCAACATGATTTGTAAAAGGTTGTTGTTTGAAGACACAAGTTGTTCTTCAAGGTTCCGCATTCGTTTGTTACGTTTCAAAAACATTTTTTCTAATCTTTTAACCTTACTTTGTTCTAGATTTTGAACCTATGTTTTGTATCTCTCAAGCTCAGCTTTTAAGGCATCATTAGCAAAGCTTTGTTCCTCATTAGTCTTAATGTGGCCCGCAAGTTGTAACCTCAAATCATCTAGAATAGTAATCACAGATATTCCTCCAAGTACAACATAAGATACATTAGTTGGAACACTTTCAACTTTGTTATTTAATTGGTATTGATGATATGGAATGGTGTTATCATGATCATCGATAACCGAATCAACATTGGAGTCTTGTTGTTCTCCCCCATGTATCTTTTGTGATACCTGAAGATGCATATTATCAAAGAAGTGATTATCATAAGTTTGTACCTCTAAATGAAAGTCAGTATCATTACTGGTGCCCTGTCCAGTAGATGAACCAGTCTGCATCAAATTGGCCATGAATGCTGCCGCTGCGTGAGGTGCTTCATTGACATCAGAATTGTATGCATCCTCATGGCTTACTTCAAATGCCATAGTGGTAGTGATGGCCATGTTCAGAATAAGGTGATGTAAAGTCACTTTCCTCCAACATAGGAGGACGGTTATCCGTACCAGCTTGACACTTGCTATTTATATTTGTTGTCATCTTGTTTAAAGTGAGATGAAAGAACAGATCTTGAGTGGTTGTTTGTGTTTGATTGTGTGTTTCTTGGATTGAAATCAATTAATGTTCACGGGATTTTACAAAACTTTGATTAAAACCGAGAAAAGAATATCTTTTGCGGGATTTTAGAAAATCAAGAAGAAACCGTAAAACAATAATGAATTGATGTTGAAATATTCTAAAGATTTTTCTTACGTAGAAGGAAAAAAGAACAAGAATATAATTTCTAAAATTTAGAAGATTATATACCTTGAATTTAGGAACCAAATATTTACTTCTCAAAATAATCGCTACTGTGATAAAATCAAATCCTTTGATTTTAGGAAACAAATATTTACTTCCCAAAAATATAGATCTCTTCCTTTATTAAAAAATATGCCAAATCCCTTGTTTTTTTTTATAAAAAATCAACCGAAAGTTTTTTTTTTAAATAAAACCAAAAAAATTTTAAATAAGCCGAAAGTTTTTTTTATAAAAACAATAAGCCGAAAAAAAAATTATAAAATAAGCCGAAGCTTTTTTTAAAATCGCCTAAATTTTCTTTTTTAAAAAAAAATCAGCCGAGATTTTTTTTAATAAAAAACAGCTGAACAAAATTTTTTAATCAAATCAGCCGAATTTTTTTTAGTAAAAAACAGCCGATTACCAATTGATTAAAAAATGAACCGAAAGTTTATATTAAAAAAAATCAATTAATTAGCCGAACACCAATTGATAAAAAAATAAACCGAAAGTTTATATTAAAAAATCAGCCGAATCTTTTTATAATAAAATAAGCCTAAAACATTTATTAAAAAAAATGAAACCCTTTGATTTAAAAAGGATGCCGAAAGTTTTTTTATAAAAAAATAAGTCGGTCAATTTTTTAAAACTTTCGATGAGATCAAAAAAAATTAAGTCGAAATCTGATAGATGTATTAAGGCTCGTTCGATTTAAAAAAAAATTAAGCACACAAGATCAAAACACGTACCACTTCGAGCTCGTGATACAATTGATGTTTCCAAATAATATATCATCTCACAAGAAAGATTGAGGTTTAAAGATCAAGAGAAAAACTTGAAAGAAAAATAATAAGGATGATTAAACTTACAAGAGATATGAGTTTTGTGTTTACAGAGATCGTCACATACCCTAAACCTTAACATGTGAAGGGTATTTATAACCCTCAAAGGGCCGGCCATATGGGCTTTGGATGGGCTTTTCGGGCTTTTTCTTTGTCGGCCCAATTACATTAAACATCATTAATTAACGAGCTAGTAAATGCTAAATAACTACTAGTGACCGAGACTTCTTTGTTTCTAACAAAATGTCTCTGAAAAAGCATTGTGTGATGAAGCAATGTTTTTATTTTTGAAAAAATCTAACACCATGAAATAAGATTTCTCTTATTTTAACACATAAGCGCACTGACACGTACACTTATGGAATATAGGAAGCACGGGTTGTGTTGCAAAGTAAACACAAGCCTTTTCATGGTCATTAAGTAGACCATGCCCGAGAATAAATTCCCGTTGAGAGGACAAGTTTTCTTTTTGAAATACTTGCCTTTAAGATGACGACCGGGTTGCTATCTGAAATAATAGCAAGCCATTTCGCATGTTTTGAAAACATTTGGAACTTCTGCTCGAACTTCATTTACAGCCTCGTATCATTATTGAATGACATTTCTAAGACTGTAAATGTTATCGATTTTCAGAAGACATGCCATTATTACCTCTTTTTTATGATTTTTCTCATTTTTATATTGTTTTCTTGGTTTTTAAAAATATTTTTATATTTTTGTTCTTTTTTGATTTTTAAAAGTTTTCTGAAAAATGAAAAAATATTTTTGGTTTTTTTATGGTTTTTAATATATATACATATGATAAAGGATATTTTGAATAGGTCCACCACTATAGCTTCAGCTTCAATCCCCCCTGCCATTGTTGTTTTAGAGTTTCTGGCGTAAAACTTCGCATTCCTAGCTTGTTGATAAGAAATTCAATTCTTTCTCTGCATAGGGCTTTAGTGAAGATGTCCGCTAGTTGATACTCCGTGTTGACAAAGTAAAGCTCTACTACTCCATTCTCAACTTGCTCTTTTATGAAGTGGAATCTGATGTCTATATGCTTTGATCGAGAATGTTGAACGTTGTTGCAGCATAAGGCAATAGCGCTTTTGTTATCACAGTACATTAGAATTTTATTGAATCCAAGGCCATAGTCGGTAAGCTGTGATCTCATCCAAAGGATTTGAGCACAACAGCCAGACATAGCAATATATTCAGCTTCCGTACTGGATATCGCAGCGCTTTTCTGCCTTTTTGATGACCAGCTAACAAGTATGTCTCCCAATAATTGCATACTTCCAGATGTACTTCGTCTAGTATCTTGGCAACCCGCGTGATCAGCGTCTGCATAAGCTGTTAGAGCAATAGAAGAATCCTTTGGATACCAGAGTCCCCGATTTACGGTACCTCTTAGGTATTTAAAGATTCTTTTTACAGCATGGAGGTGCTTTTCGGTAGGCTTTGCCTGATACCGGGCACACATGCATACAGCAAATGTTAGGTCCGGTCTACTGGCTGTAAGATACATAAGGGTGCCAATCATTCCACGATAGTGTGTAGGATCTACGGCTTTCCCTTGTGTATCTTCATCCAGTTTGGATTTCTCCACCATGGGAGTATCCACGGGGTCACTAGATTCCATACCGTATTTTTTCAAAGATTCGAGAGCATATTTAGACTGGTTTATAAAGATGCCTCTGGGACTTTGTGAAATCTGTAGTCCTAAGAAAAATGATATTTTGCCCATCATCGACATCTTAAACTGAGAACACTTTATTTTGGAAAATTTGTCACATAATTCAGGTGTAGTAGACGCAAAGATTTTATCATCAATGTAGATTTGTACTAGGAGAAGATCTTTGCCTTGTATTCTTATGAATAATGTAGGATCCACGGTTCCTTTAGAGAATTCCTGAGAAAGTAGAAACTTTGACAACAGATCGTACCACGCGCGAGGAGCTTGTTTCAACCCATAAAGAGCCTTCTTAAGCTTATACACATGATTCGGATTGTCTTGATCCACAAACCCGTCCGGTTGGCTGACATAAACTTCTTCGCGCAGAATGCCGTTCAAGAATGTCGTCTTTACATCCATTTGGTAGACAACCATATTCATGTGGGCAGCATATGCGAGGAAAATTCAAATAGCATCAAGTCTAGCCACTAGAGCAAAGGATTCCTCAAAATCAATTCCCTCTTCTTGACGATAACCACGAGCAACCAAACGAGCCTTGTTCTTTATAATTCCTCCTAATTCATCAAGTTTCACCTTATAGATCTATTTTAAAGTAATAACCATCACTTTATTGGGACGAGGAACGAGTTCCCAGACTTCAAGATGCTCAAATTCATTCAGCTCCTCTTGCGTTGCTTCAATCCAACATGATTGAGTTAATGCGTCTTTATAAGTCTTTAGTTCAAATGATAAGAGAAAGGCATCATAGTAACAAAATAAGGCTTGTTCAGATGAAGTTGGAAGTCTTGTGGAAACAGTCTTTCGATTCACACGATGATGTTGTCTAAAGGATGATCCTTGGTCTATTTGGCAACGTGTTCTGAGTAAGGAGCAGCAGATTGCACGACAGTAGGAATAACATCCGAAGAAGAAGATGCTTCAGAATCATTTTTTTGGAATGGGAATACCAAAGAATGGATCGTTATTCATGTGTGCAACATCTAAGTCATGATTTATTCAACATCGTTAGGAGTGATAGGAGATTGAGTTTCGGGGGTTGTTTGAGAGTTACTAGGTGATCGTGCATCTTGGTCAACTGTTGTTAAGGAAGGTGAACCGGTTGATGTAGCGAGTTCTGGAGCAACTACTTCAATAATTAGAGCAATGACTTCAGGGGCTGGGTGATCAACACCAAGTGGAGGAGTGAGTTATTCATCAAATAGCGGTTGAAACAAAATATCCCAATAAGTTCTTAAAGGTGGTACAAACGGTGTTGAAGGAGGAGGGTTTGGCACGAGTCGTTTAACTGATGTTGCAAGGAGTTTTATTTCATGCGAAGTGTCGGGTCCTAACCGCTATGTTCTAAGCCATTGGCAGTCCACTCATCAAAGTCTCCATAATTATTCGATAACAAGTCTGACGGTCAGTTGTGAATCACTACGCTTTCTTTTTGTGGGTGCATAGCCAATGAAAAATACCAATATCATCCTCGTTGTAACTTTACCCAAGTCTCACTACATTTGTCGGACAGCAGAGTGCACCCAATACATGAAAGAACGATAAGTCGAGAATTTTGTCATGTAAAAGCTCATATGGTGTTTTGCCGTGAAGAAGACGTACGATGGAATGATTTTGGGTATAACATACGGTAGCAACTACTTATGCCCATAAGAATAACGGAGCTTTTGCATAAATCAACATTGTTCTGGCAGCTTCCCAATTAGCGTACAATTACGTCTTAAACGACACCATTTTGCTGTGAGAGCGAGCAACAGATGTTTTCATGAGAGATTCCAACATTCCAAATATTCACGCAAAGTATTTTAAATTAAAAAATTTAGATTCCATTATCTATACTGATTCTTCGGGACATGTACTTTAAGCCGCACTTGGATCATCTTGAGAACTTGATTATAAAATCTAGGAGCTTCATCTTGTTCGCTTAGCACTAATGGGGGGGTTAACCCATGTAAATCGAGAGTAATCAACGACAATGACAAGGATGTACTGTCTTTCCATAAACACTTGCGACACGCATTGAGTCCACAGATAGATTTCCATGTGCAAAAATAAGTTTTCTTGGTTGGTGGTCATTAGATTTAGTTTGTGGGTTACATCCTTGCTTTTTCCCATTGCACATGCAGAACACAGATGGTCCTTTTCAAACTTTAGCTTAGGGAGACCTCGAACAAGACCATGTCTAGCTAAATGGTTGATTGCACCAAAGTTCAGATGAGACAGACGTCGGTGCCATAGCCAGGACTTAGTCTTTGAGGCCTTTGACAAGAGACATATAGGAGAGGATGCCATCATATCTCCAAGAGACAGAGTATACAGATTGTTGCCTTGAGATCCAGTCAATAGATCAACACCTTCTAAATTACGAATGAAGCAGGTGTGTTGACAAAAAGCAACTTCAAGGTTCGAATCACAAAATTTCCCAACGGAGAATAAGTTGTGTCCAAGTCCTTCCACGTAGTAAACCCTTGATATCGTAACATTCCCAATCTGATAATCACCATATCCCAATATCTTTGCCACGTGATCATTTCCGAATTTAACTGTACCTAAAAACTTATTGACGAAATTAGTGAGCTGAGAGCGATCTCCGGTCATATGCTTGGAGCAGCCGGAGTCTAAATACTAGAGAACAATTTGGACGACCTACATTCATCAAGAGAGGAAGATGGAACACCAAAAACTATAGATCCCTAAGATTGACTGGGTTTCTTTTTGTTAGCAGATATAGATTTAAGAACCTTAGATTTGCTAACAGGAACATTAGTTTTAGATTTCCTAGGTTTCTGTGAATAAACCAATGTTACAATAGGTTTAGATGTTTCATTATCTAGAGCAGTTGGTTTTCTAAGGGGTACTTCAGTAGGTGTGGTAATCCTAGCTAAAGGGCACACATTTCCTACTATAGTGAAGGTCCGACTAGTAGGTCGCCAAATATATCCAATATTTGTAAACACCTTTCCTATTGGTTTCCAAACTTTTCTCTTTGAACTTTTAATAATAGATTTAGATTTAGCACGAGCATTCACATTATTGATAAAATCAAGAACACACAAATCATGATTATCAGAAAGCATGCAACCATTACACTTAACACATTTAAGTTTAGAATTCGCATTAAGCTTGGAATGTTGCACATGAGCAGTTCCTTTAGGTTGAACAACATAATCTTTATTTTTGAAACTAGATTTAACTTTCCTAGGGTGGGCTTCTACTTTATTCTTCTGAGTACTACTTGGTGTTTGCCGAATCTTATCTTTCTTTGTATTGCCTGAAGGCTGTGATCCGCTAGCACTAGTAGACGGTTTTACTCCTGTAGAAGACAACATAGGTTTGTTAGAAACTAGGTTTGATGTTGAGGTTGTTTTTGTGATTGTGTTTCCTGAGGATGTGACGGGCTCAGTGAATCTAACTCTTTTGTCCTTGTTCTTTGGGGTCACAGCCACTAATTTTTCATCAGTATTGTTGACACTAGGGCAGGTTTTACTGATGTTTGTAAGCAACTCCTGAACTAGTTTAGCATACCTACAGGCAGATTCTAAGGATTGATCTAGTGGATATTTTGATTGAACATGTTCAACTAGATCCCTAAGAATGGTAGCTTCTTCTTGAGTATGCTTAATATAGGCAGAGTGAGCTGTCTGTTTATTCAACAATTTAGGGGTTATTGGTTCCACATCAATCTTAAGCATTTCTGGATCACTAGGGTGTTTTGTAACGTCATTAACAACTAGAGCTTTTCCTTTAAGTTTCCTTAAATCATTCTTGAGAGCTATAATTACCAAAAAAATTTCCTAAAGACGAGCATTTAAATCAGAGATTTCCACAGACTTTATATTGACTTGATTAATTAAATCATCACATTGTTCTTTTGATCGAATACGTGCTGGTTTAATCGAGTCATAAAGTTGCTTATAGGTCTGTTTCAAATGCTCATTCTCAGCAATAAGCTTTGTCACCCTATGATCCAATTCAATGTTAATTGTTTCAATCTCCTCTAATTCCTGTTTAATCTTATCCTCATTCTTTTTCCCACTTAGAGCTTTAATTCTCTCTTTCAACTTCTTTATGACCGTGTCTTTCTCTTGGGACTGAGCTTTCAATTCATTTAATTCAAACAATTGATCAAAACTTGGAGCACTTTGATTTGAAACAGAATTATCCCTTTGAAAAATTTCTTGATTAAGTTGAGAATCAACTTCTAAAGAGATGCAATGTTTTTCAAGAGTGGTGAAACTTTTAAACAGTTTATCATAAATCTCTTTTTCAATGAAATCCCGTGAAGCTCAGCTCACAGTTGGAGACACTTTTCCACATTCATGCACATTACAGAAGGATTATGACAGACAAATTCACTAATTATGTTCATAATATATTTGCTTAACATTGTTTCAAGAGTGTTCATTTCGTTCAAAACTTTGATTCATTTTTACTTCAATGTTTTGGATTCTAAACGATGTTTGTTCCACAGCTGTTCCCATTTGATGAAAAAACATTGGACTCTGAAAGTTCATCAACCAAATATTGTTTGAACTGTGTTTAAAACAAGTCCTTCAGAGATTTTAGAAAATGATTTATTTCATCCTAAACAAGCTTTTTGTATGTTCGAACCCACGAACTCGTGATAGATGTGGGTGTTGTGGTTGCTTTATTTGATACATATCAAAACCAGAAATGTTGTGTTTAAAGTTTCTTAAACTTGTATTCACCCATACTGACTTTAGGAAGTTCTTTTGGAACCTCAACTACGGTGGGTCTACTAGAAAGAATGGGTTCTGGAGAATTCACCGAATTCTGAGACCCAAAGGCTTGTTCAGCAGATAATTCAGTTTGCGGAACAAATCGTGTTTCAAAATCTTTATACAGTTGGTTAAGAGCAACATAATCTACTGGGGTAGTTTTAAAAGCATTTTTTAACGACTCTCTTCAGCAAGCATTAAAGTCTCTTCAGAGTCAGGATTCACAATGGGATTTGTTTTCTCAATAATATCACCAACATATAGCTTTGCGTTCACTGCTGAGCTCTTCTTCATATAGAAGGATTTTGAAAACTTAGAAGCTGTTTATGGTATGATCATAGAAAAAACTGAGGTTTCGTCAACATGTGAATAGTTTGTGCAAATTGATCTCTTTTAAAAACAATATTATCTAACTGTTTAATCCTCTTTTCTAAAGCAATCTCTCTATCTATGTTCCTAAATTCTTCTTTCTTAAAATCATCTTTAAGAAGAGAAACTGTTTGCATTAAAGATTCTTTTCTTTTAAATGTTCAGAAAGAGTTTGTTTAAGACAAATCAATCTTTACAGACTGTGCCACATGAATTGAAACGTTGTCATTACATGTTAACGCAACATTTTGTCCTTCGTTCAACACTTTAACCTGTTCATTATATCTTTCAAGCTCAGCAGTTAAAGTATCATTGACACTTTTATTTTCCAGATTTATCTTGGTACAATTAGCAACTTGGGTTTTCAGTTGTTCAATCACATATAATATCAGTACATCTTGTTGTGCAGAAGAGTTAGAATTCTAAACAGCTTCCTGTTGTGATTCGATCACATACTGAGAATAAGGAAATGATATTGCTATACACTGGTTATTAAGTCTCTTAAATGATTCATAAATTTGACTATCCAGAAGACGGCATCAACATGCACTGCTTGATTAATCATAATTATTCATTCACATGATTGATTGTGTACTTCTAGAAAGAGCATTGAAACCATAATGAGATAAATTCGCCATAGAGCACACTTTGGCAGTGTTGAGTTCTCGCAATCAGATCATATGCATCAAATCATCAGCTTGATAAGCATCATTAGAGTATATGACCGTCTGTGTGGCTTGAGCTTCTGGAATTCTTGGATCTACCAAAAATGCAAGTTCCTCGTCTCATGTAGAATTTGTCCACTTGCTTGAGATTGAACCAACAACACTTTTTCTTTAAACCATGAGTCATCCCGTTTCCTTCTTGGTTTAGTGCATTGTTTGGACATGTGTCCTTCCTTTTGCAGTTGTAACCAGTAACAAATCGTCAGTTTCCCCGGGTTATCACATACTAGTCCTGGAGTGATGTTCATGTAGTACCCGCAGATAAGAAATTTGTTACCTATATGGTTGTACGCTTACTCTTCCATCTTAATGGTGGCTTGTTTGCCTTGGGTTGACGAGTTTTGCAGCTGGTTATTGGTAGTAGGATAGCGGGAAGTGACTACAGCAGACAAGAATGACATGACATGATTGATGACATCAATTGGATCATCACCGTGCTTGAAAACTGGTATAGTTAGACCAGAGATTAATGGGACCAATTCAGCTTGTTGGTTGACTATGGGAGAGTATTCAATTTAAGGAATTGATGATGATGGAGAGAAAGCGTTATAGTAGACTGAGGTTTGATCATTGTTGGAGGGATAGGTGATTGAATAAGGTATTGGTGATTGATTGATTGAGTAATGTTGAGATTCAAAAGGTGATCCATACTGTGAAGATTGATGAGGTGAGACAAATTGTTGATGTTGAGAGTTCTGGTAAGAGTGCTGATGAGATTGATAAGGAGACTATGTCATTTGGTGAGATGCACTAATGGAAAGAGGATCAGAGCTACGTTTTTATGCATTCAATCGTAGTATTTGCATGGCGTTCATGTGGTTTCCAAGGAGCATGAATCTGATCAACATTTAGTAGTATGTAATATCTTTGACCATGTAACATCAGGTAACGGTACTTTGATCTTTACAGCAGAAGAGTGTTTAGAAACTTGGTATTGACTTGAAATTGCTCCAGTGGCATCTTGTAAATATTCATATCATTGAGTAGCAGAGTGAATCTCAAGTAGTACTCGTGTAACGACTCTCCTTTCTTGTATGTAAATTTATCAAATTCATCGTACAACTTGCACTCTCGTTCTTGCTTCGTTAACGACGTTCCTTGCATGAGCAATCTGATTTTCTCCCAAATATCCTTGGCTACTTCGAACTGTTGACTGACAAGAGCATAAATTTTAGGTGGAATGCATTGGAGATGATGTTTATTGCTTTGATGTCACAATCAGCTTGAATGGTTTCTGCGGGAGTTAATTCAGTATATTCCTTTGGTCTGGTTACACCATCCACTGTAATTGTTGGCCAAATAAAGTGGACCTTTTCAAACCGAAGCAAGAAATCGTTCTACTATGTGGTCTATTCATCATATTAAAAGTTCTATTCTGCTTTTCAGAGTCACACAAGTGTTTTTCAAAGCATCGGTGGTTTTATTGTCTACACTCCGAAGAGAAGTGACTTATCAGCAAGAGTCGTCATTGAGAAATTTATATGTTAAAAGATTACTTGTTTGATTGAAGGGTGGTAGAAAGAAATTATGTTTAATTAAGTTATCTTTTAAGTGTTTTAAATCTTTAAACTACACGGGATTTTACAATTCTTGACAAAACCGGGAAAAAATAAGTTAATGTTTCACGGGATTTTACACGTCAAAGAAATAAACCGTATAATTTAGAAGAAAATTGAGTTGTTCGGTTTCCACTAAAGGAAGTTGTTCGGTTTCAACTGAATTCGGCTTATTCAGTTTCAACTGGCTTCGGGTTGTTTGGTTTCAACTGACTTAGGTTGTTCGGTTTCAACTGAATTCGGGTTGTTCGGTTTCAACTGACTTAGGTTGTTCGGTTTCAGTTGTTCGACTTCAGTTGTTCGACTCAGTTGTTCGACTTAGGTTGTTCGAATTTAGTTGTTCGACTTGAGTCGTTGTACTTGAGTTGTTCGACTTGAGTTGTTCGACTTGAGTTGTTCGGCTTCCACTATTTCGAAACCTAAAAATTTAACAACACAAAAAAACACCATTTTGATGGTTGTTTTGCAAAAATACTTATACTAGTGTTACTAAACCTATAGGAACAAGAAAAATGAAAACTTTAAGGTTTTTAAGCCGAAAAATTTAAAATCAAGATTTTGCTCTTTATAAAGTTTTCGAACACAAAATGTAACAAAAATGACGTTTTTCTTGATTCTAAGCTTGTACACCTATATCATAAAGATACTAGATCAGATTTACCAAGGTAAATGATCTTTTAGTATACACTATTGCTTCGACAACAAAGAAAAAATAAAGAAAGGACGAAATTTTTGCAAAAACTCACACGAACAAAAAAAATTACATAACACAAAACTAAACACCACCACTCCATGGCTCTGATACCACATGAGAATAATCATTTAACCATCCATGGAAAGAGGAGGTAAGTTGTTTCTAGTGAGAGAAAGGGTTGGGATATGTACACTTAGAGGAGAGGAAAGAAATCATATATTGAATTGTTGTGAAAAAAAATGGCACCAAATCCCCTCTCCAAGGCTTGGAGATGGTGTAATATACTTACAAATGAAAAGTGGGCTGGGCTTGCTGGGTTTGTCCATGGGCCTTTGCTTAACTAACTATGTAAGTTTCCAAAAATTACCTAACAAGCTAACGACTGTTATCTATGAAAGCGACCGACACTTTCATAGGAATTTCATATTCCTAACACTCTGATACCAATTGTGGAAAACGTAGAGGGGGTGAATACGTTTTTGATTAAAAATTAAAAACTTTTGTATCAAATACCCGAACAATTATAACTTAATATGGAAAATACTAAATATAATCTATGACTATTAAGACAATATAAATCATAAAGAAATCATGTAGTCACAACACAAGCATACACAACAATCCACAACATAAGCATAATTAAAGCGTAAAGAGATAATGGTATGTAAAGAGAAAGCAAACCGAACACGATGATTTATAGTGGTTCGGTCACGGAGCTCCTCTCCGCCCTACTTTACTATCCGTAGTAACCCCCTAACGAGAGATTTACTTCACTAGATTCAACGAGTTCCTTCGCGGCAGAGAAAATCTTACACAACGATGCTTTCAACTTTATCCTGATGGTTATAAGCTTAATACTGGAGGTCTAACAACTGGTAGAACCAACCCATTGTCACTTACACTTTATCTGGTAAAAAGCTAAATACTGAGTCCTTACACAAAGGGTAGAACCAACCCAAAACCCTGTTATGTTTTATGGCCCAACATAACAAACCTTGTGTTTTATGGCATGATGTAGGTTCAAGTATATACATATAATAATATCAAAGTATAAAGAAATTTACTAAAAATCCTTGAGGGCAAAGATTTAAAGTAAAAATCTACACGAAAATATCCTACGTAAGTCGGGTAACGTGATTTACCGGGATCGGTTTTCCAAATACTTATGAAATTGAGACCCCGTTTGTTAATTTGGAAATGATTTGAATTGGTTCGAAAGATGATTGTTTTCTAAAAATCCTATTTGATGAGCTAAATAAATGAAATATTAAACTAACTATGAAAAAACATTAACGAGAATTTTAATATAACGCGGACAATAAGCAAGTACACTAAAATTTAAATCCTAAATGATTTTCTAAAACTTTTTTCTAATCTAATTAACTTAGATAAATAAGTAAAAATAAGGAAATCTAAATGATAGAGGGTAATTAACTAGCTTAAAAAAATACGAAGAAAACGCAGAACGGGGATCAAATCACCGTTCTTTAAAAAGTGAACTTTCAAAATATGACCCTTCGAAAGTCAATTTTAAAACATAGCCTAAAATATGATAAAAAATAATTTTATAAAAAAAGAATTTTATTTTTTGCTTATTTTTCTATTTTTATGATTTTTTAAGTTTTTTAACAAATTATTCACGAAAAATTATAAAACTTTAAGCTAAAAATCCTAGAAGTTTCTAAAAGTAATGGAATACGCGTATGCAGGAAAAATGAAAAATCTTAAAAAGTGCTAACTCAATAAGCGGGAAAAATCAAATAAGATATTCGGAAATGCTTATTATATACTAAGAAACAAAAAGGGGGTAATAAAAGAATTTTAAACGCACCTTTGGACGTAAAAGTCCCAAGGGCGCAGTGGTTAGTGTGTGGGTGTTGAGTGTTATAGGAGGCTGAGACTAGGTTGAGGTCAGGGGTTCGAGCCTTGCTCACCCCTGACTTCCTTGGTTTCCCTTTTTTTTCAAAAACTTTTTAAACAAAGTTGTAAATTAGCTAAAAATAAGCAGTTTTACCAAAAGCTTACTTTTTTGTGAAAGTAATGAAAATTTTTTTTAAAAAAAAAAAAGGGGCGTGGTGGTGGAAAATAGCTTTTAAAACAGACTATTAAGACTTAAATGATAAAAACTTTTTCACTAAACTTGAAAACTTAAGAATAAGCCTGAATTGAAATAAGAACTGATTAAGTACCAATCCCGTAACTCTACCCTAATAAGACTGAATAAGCAAGACAAATGTATATTTACAACAAGTAAAAAGCTGAGAAATTCTATTTAAGCACTTGGGACCAACTGCATACCAAACAGATAAACAACAACTTTTGAGCTGAATTTTAACTAAGCTAAAGGAACCATATGGCTTTGAAACTTATATTTCTAAAAAGTTTGGACTATAAGTTACTTGAAACAACAAACAATGGACATTTTGAAATTCAATTAAGCAATGAAAAAGCACTATGAAAAAGCTACTTATGCTATTTTTGATGTTTTTGGTTTTTCTATGAAAAAAACTAATAAGCTAAATCCTGGACCTAATGAGCTACCAAACACTTTATACAATCTAACTAATAAGTATAAGTAATATTTAAGCTCAAAACTATCATCAATAAGCTAAAAATCCAAAATAAACTCATTGGTACAAACTGTGTTCAAAACAGACAAGAGGGACTCTTTGAGCTTATTTTTAGATAAGCTCAAACACTCTCTTATGACTTTGAGGCGCTTATTTTTCTGAAAGCTTATACTACTAGCTACTAGAACTGCATTGAAAAACCATTTTGAAAATCAATTGACCAATGAAAAAGCTAAATGAAAACTGCTTATGTGCTGAGTGTACTTTTTATTTTGAAAAGACAAAGTGCAAACTTTAAGTTTAAAAACAAATGGCTAAATGAACTTTTAAAAACTTAATAAGCTAAAACAGATTGAAAATGGTCTAAAAACCTATTGGATATAATAAAAAAATGAAAGCCTTTAACAATACTATTTTATCTTGATAATTGAAAAACAATTGGAAAAATGCCTCTTGTCTATTTTCTAAGCTGATGCAATTGACACCTAAATAACCAATTCTAAAAAAAACTAACAAATGCAGGCTAATGTGACTAGTTCTTACACTCTAAACAAATCAAAACAAGAGCAATGGAAGCAGTATTAACACCTAGAACAGACATGGGCTGAAAATGCATATGGTACTTTGAAATTATTACCACAAATGCTAAAAACTACTTAAAAACTTTGATTAAAACTGATTAGACTTAACAATAACTTTAAATCCTTTAATCATAAACCCAGATATGAAGTTGTAAGTGGAATTTAAGGCTCAAAAGACTATGGACAATACTAACTTTAGTTAGTACTGCCATAAGCTAAACACCCCTTAAGTTTTCAATACCCCATATTAAGCTTATGTCAAAATAAGATTTAATGGCACAAATAAACAAATACCTAGATATCAAAAAGCTACAAACAAACCTAATGATCAAATTTAAACAATCAATTAAGCCAGAACAATAAGTTATAATACTATGCTACTATTTTTGAATTTTTGACAGTTTTTATAACAATTATGAGTAAACTAAGAATTTATACCTAACAATCAAACATAATAAGAATTAACAACTATAATAAGCACTATTAAGCAAAACTAACCAGCAAAACAAGCAGAAATAAGCAATTATAAAGCTGAAATTCAAATTAAGCTACAATAAGAAGTTTGAGAACTGACAATTGCCTTTGCTATAAACAGGCTATTCATATGCTCTTGTGAGCTATCAAAAGTCAGCTTTTTCTCCTAGAATAAGCTGGTGTGGTCTTGTAAGCCCTTCCATTACTGGCTTCCCTTCCATAATAAGCTGAGGTAATTTTAGGAGTGAGTTTGAGTCTTATTAAGCTTAGTTAGGCTTTATAAAAGCTTAACTAAGTGAAGAGCTAGCTTAATAGTGTAAATGACAGCTTAATGGAGCATTTTTGAACATTCTAGAGAGGTTATTTACAATATTATTTATTAAAGGGAAAATATGAAATGACATTAGAAGCACTAGAACATTAAGTTTTTCTTTATTGAATTTACACAAACGGATTACAATCTATTGAAAAGAGAATTACAATGATGTTGAAAACATAATAAGCAAAATGACTTTAAAGTGAAAACTACATTAAAAAGCTAAATTAAATTCTACACTAAGCTACACTAGATATCCCCTTGTGAGTGAGAGAGGTCTTGTATTTATAGCCTGGGAGAGAAAGGATCTAGACTTCTGCACCAATCCCCTTGTTTGATCTTGGCCTTTCAATCATTGCATATTAGCTCTCAAATATTTAGCGTTTGGATCTCAAATAGTACAGCACACGGATTGCCATGCTGGCAATCAAAATGCTTGGGGGGGTCGTGTTCTTTTAGCTTGATTTTAGTGCAACAATTTCCATACCATTGGTTTGTGTTTGTTGAGTATCGCAGTCATTCCCTTTAAGTTGTCTTGACCAATCAAAGCTCTGAGTGAAGTTTTTATAATGGAGATGTAACTGGTACTTCGTACTTTCGTGCCTCATAGGAGTAATGAAAGGGAGGAGCATTTTTACCCTTCTAATTTAAGCTGGGTAATTAGTTTTGGAGAGACGGTCTGATTGTAAAATCATTCGCGCCCACTTTCCTTTTTTTTTTCTTTTTATATCGTTTGATTGACTTGTTTGGACCCGGAGAAAAAAGAAGGGTCTTGGGTCGAGATTATATAAAGAGTTTGAGCCGGTTGTAATTGGGCTCGGGATGGTTAAAAGGATTAATAGTTAATTTAAGAGTTAAGTCCGTTAGCTATTTATAAAAATGACTAACGGTCTCTGTTTGTGATTTAGGGTTTTTGGTGAAGTTTGATTTAACATTAAGGGTTATTTGGGTATTTTTGAAGGTTTTGTCTTTTTGTGGGTTGACCATGGGTTGACCAAGGTTGACTTTGCTAGAAACTCCCGGCTCTTGTACACTCTGTCTGTTCTCTGTGTTGTGTTTTGCTCGGTTGTGGACCGTTTTCTTGTGATTTTTGAATATCCGCGACCTACACATCACAAATGACAAGCACAGCAATATTCAAGACTTTAATTTGCACAATTTGTTCATTTTTAGGGTCATTTTTGGCTACAAAAGGATATGTGATTTTCATTGCATAATTCCCCAAATAAGTTATTGACGTGTCCTCAACGCAATTATTATATGCTTTAAACAAATACCTCAATACCTCACCAAACCAAATCCTTTGAAAGTTAGCAAAGTTCTTTGTGGGGAGAGTTAAGAATTCAACAAGTTATAAAACACACGTTTCCCCATTTTTCATAAACTTTTCTTTATATATTTTTTTTTATTTTTTTTTTTATATATTATTTTTATTCTTTTATTTTTTTTTTAATTTTTCTAATTTACAACTTAAAACTTTCTTTATGTGGGAATAAGTATTGTTATTATTCATTGACAACATTTAGGATCATGGAACAAAAAATAACAAAAGTGTCCAAATGGATAAATTCAACGTCCCCGACTTTCACCTTTAAGCAAGCTTAAAAACAAGAATCTTTGTAAAATACAAGTTATATGCAACAATACTTATAAAAGTAATGGTGTACATACTTTTCCTCCTTATTCTATTTTCCTCTAAGGATTTTTTTATTATTATTAGTGACAAATAAATTATTGTCCTTATTAATAAAGTATACCCGGGTTTAACTATTAATAGTTCTGAAATCTTCCATACCTTCCTAAAGAGACGCTATGGTTGAGAATAAGGTCCACATTAAGGTTATAATTTCGCATGATTTAGGAGGTTATCCTTTTTTATTTTTCTGCAACTACTCAAACTACGAGTCTAGAGATGGAGGCTTTATTTAGATAACCCCGGAGTCAAAATTTGGCTTTATTCTTTCTTATTATTTTTATTTTAGCAATATTATTAAACTCGGTCCTTTGAAGGTACAACATCGGTTATGAGCCGGAAAGATGCAGCAAAAATATTTCGACACTCGGTAAATTTCTGACCTTTTAAAAGGCGGCAACAATGGGTGTGAGCGCAGATGCAGCCAAATTTTTCAGTCTGGATTATTATTTACTATGTGGCCTTATTTAGAAGACTGTGCATCGGTTGTGTGCCGCGACAAGAGGCAGTAAACTTTTATCAGCCCACAGTTTTTATTATTATTATTATTACCTCCACCCTTTAAACGACTGTCACATCGGTATGCGAGCCTACCATGGTCCATGAGTCTATTTCCCTACAACACTGATAAAATCTCGATGTGTACCTTACTTTCACTAGAAGGAAAGTGATCTAAACTAAGAATCGCAAAAACCAAAGAAACTTTATTTATTCAACAATTATATAACGTTTATTAAGCTGATGGGAGCAAAAAGCCACAATTAATCTTTATGAGCCTTAAAGAAATCCAACTATTCTATGTTTAGCATCAAAACTTATACTCTACTCTATCATCTCTTGTTCTTCACAATTTAAAATTTCTAATAAAGAAACTCGTGAATACTTAGCCTAATAAATCGATCTTTGCATATTTAAAATCAATTATGGGAACTTGCAAAGTCTTGTCTTTTTTAAGCTAGACTCGCTTTTTATAGCTCCTTGTATAAAAGATTAGAAAAATTCAATCTATATACGTTAAGGAGAAAAGCTAAGATATAAAACCGGTCGGGTCAAAATTTACTTTTCGTTTTCACCAACGGAAAGCCTACATTCGTGTCAAAACACTTATTATTTTTTCAACTATTTTCTATTTTCCATTATTACACACATTTTTTTTATTTATATATATGAACAATAAACTAGATATTTAAAATTTTAACATTTTTGTAGGAAAACGGGGTACGTGAGAACAACGGGCAAAGGGTAGGTAAGATCATATCGAAGATTTACTACCCCATACTAAAATTAAACATTGTCCTCAATGTTTCCTAGTCTAAAGCTTAAAACCCCATACTAGAACTCAAAAAGTCAAATGCATAATCCGAGCATGGAGAAAGTATCACAAAAATCTTAAGCCGTTTATCAAGTATGCTAAAATATAGATGTTAGTCGATAATAATCTAGGATATCGGATTTCCCCAAGCTAATGGCAAGCAAAGGCTAGGAAGCTTGAGTGGACCGAGACAAAACACCGAACACGAGAGTCTTTAAAATTTTTAGGTCAATCCTACAAAAATCACAAACCATAAAACACGAAATACGAGAAAGAGGCGAGCCCCCTCTCATTAAATGTTAGAAAATAGATAAGAAGATAGAAACGCTTGTTTTTGTTATCCGAGTCACGAGCTTGACTCGACCCCAAATTAAGTTGTCCATGGGGAAGCAATATGGAAAAGAAAAATCTCATTCGGGCTTTCATTAATATTTTGATAAACATTAAAGCACATGAAAGTTCCATCCCGATGAGATGCCACCGGCTCTAAGTGGTGATGTCAGGGTCAAAAATTGTGCCCGGTGGAAAGAAGTAAAGGAGAAACCTCAGGGTAGGTGAGATACGGTAGAAAAATTCGAATGATAAATATGAAGGGAAAGTAATCATCATCTTCAACATTTGCAAAAACATCAATCTCACCCCCCCCTGGGTCAAAACATTCATCTTTGTTTAGCTTATCAAAATCGTTCTTCACGGTCGTATCGGGCTCAACGTCAAAGCAAATCTCAACATCCGGTGGTTCTAGAGGAGGACGAGGAGATGACGGATCATTAAAATGATAAAGGTTAGATGACTCAATTTCGGGAAGGAGAAGGGGATCATTGCTAAGTAATTCTTCAAGAAAACGGATATCCCCTTCCGAGTCATAGCCGTCATTCTCAATGCCCGGAGGCATCGAGTCATCGGAAGCAAGTCTCCTTTATATGAGAGTCACTATCCTCAACGGGGATAAGAGATGGAGAGGGAGACTCGATAATCGTAACATTTTCAGAATTAGATTCTTCCGGCGGTCGTGGAGATTAATTATCATATGACAAATTCTCAACAAGACGGATTTCTTCCTCTAGATCAAAGTCGGCTTCCTCAATTCCCGGTGGAATTGGATC